>JXCR01122725.1:60845-126235 GCA_002079205.1 Phalaenopsis hybrid cultivar | reverse complement strand
AAGGTTGGTTAGGTAATTGTGATTGGAAAAAAGGCAATTTTTCCTTTGAGAAATCCAACTAGCTATTAGTTGCTGGAACCAAATGTCAAATGTATGCAATTATGAACTAAACTGTATTTGAATTCCCTCCAATTCCTTAGAACCAAGCATAGCCTTATTGCTCTTTTGATATCACCACTTGATAACTAGAAGTTCATGACCTTTTGTTTCTAAGATGTTAACATTAATTTTCGTAATAACAGCTTATTGTGATTTATTCTTAAGTCTATCTTACATGATTNTATATATATATATATATATATAGTATTAACCAAGAAATATTAAAAAAAATGATGGCAAGTAGGTCAAGTAAATTATGTAATCTTTTGTTTTATAAGTCGCAATTTTAAGGAGATAAGAGTAGAGTAAAATTTGATTTTAACGGCTTTAGGCCCAACAACGGCAGTGGCCTATGGGTGATTGACGACGATTAGTGATCGGCGTTGTGGGCTATGGTCGGCAGACAACGATCGATTGACAGAAACGACAGCTGCACTGGGCGTGCAACGGACGACTGACAACAACAATGTTATTGGACGATTGGTCAACAATAGCGACACTTTATATTAAGCATTATTTTAAATTCACTCAAATGTACCGAATTTCAAATTTGGGGAAAATGAACTAAGAGCTGAATTTCAAACATGATACTATTTTACATTGAATTTTAATTTTTTCCGAACAAAATGACTTGATTTTGAAATCTTAGGGATTTGGAATACAATAAACTAACAATTCTGCCTACCCCTTAATAAATACCCCCTATAAAAGAATTTAATAAATCCAGTATTTAAGATAAAATGGAAAAAAAAAACGTATGAACAGATTGAACCTACTAAATCTTAGATTTAAAATTGTTTTTTTCTTAACTTAAAATTTAAATAAAATCATTTTTAAATCCATTAATATCAGACGGTTTGGGATGGGGTATTATGGCGCTGGAGATCGGAACAGGGAATCTCCCAAAGCTTTCATCCATGTGTCGCAGCCTAGACCTCCATGACCGACATGCAGATCCTTCATTCCTTCTTTCTCTTCACTCCATCACTTTATCTCTTCAGCTTCTACACTCCTGTTCGTATCCTCTTTCGCCCCCCCTGAACACATTCCTGCATCTCCGTATTTCTCTGTTGTTTACAGAGCTGCGAGTTAATGGATTTGATGAACTATTTCATCAACCTAGTGGCGCCGCCGGCAAGCATGTTGATGATGGCACTTGCGTGGCCGACGCTCGTTGTGCTCCGCGCAGCAGAGTGGATTTACCGCACTATAAATAGCGAGAACATGGAGGGCAAAGTGGTCGTTATCACCGGAGCCTCTTCAGCAATGGGAGAGGTGAATTACAATGTGAAAGTTTTCTTTTATTTTTATATACTTATTCTAAGATCTATGATTTCAATGAATTATAAGAAATTAAAGATTGAGAAAAAGTGCTATAAATCTATGCACTAGCTTCACGATCAAGCATATAACTTGAGGAAGACTCTGAATAAAAAATATGTTCGGTAAGATTTAACCTAAATGATGACTAGATCTTGCAACAAAGAGTCCCTTAATTTTAGCTGCATGGGCTCCAAATTCATCTTGCATATTTTGGAGAAAATAATGCCAGTTTGCTACATAGCTTCCCGCTATAACAATTGGTTACCAGAAAGTATTTTACTTCATATATTTTCTCAATCATGTACCAATTTCTTTGCTTTTAGCCGTGCCTCGATTTCTAAGCACAGAAAATATAAGCTAACCCATCGCATGCTGATGATTTTTTATGCGAGATGACATTTCTATATTTTGCCATGTAACTGAAGTAATAAAAACTGAAAGTTTGTTCAAACTATTTTGTAGTTCTCTTCATGTGTTATTGGTTTATGTATTACAATGAACTTCTACGGGTCGTTTATAGATTGATAGTTGGTCTTGTAGGACTAACTGATTTTTGGCTTGAAGTTAATCTTACTATTGCTATGAGTAAACTAACTGAAAATTATAGATCTAATCAAGTAGATAAATGCCTTTTACTTCAACTTATCATCATTGTTCCAAGAATCATACTCGATTTAGACTTGATATCATATTGCATGGAGTTCCAACTTATTTGTCAAAATGTTCTAAGTTTGCATTGTAAAGATTGTTGCATGGTGAAGAGGCGTATATTAACTAACAGTATTTAGTTATATTATTTATTGCCACTTAGATTATCTCCGTATAAAATGGAGGAAATTTTTTATTTGAGGATTTTGAAAGGGAAAAAACATGGGCCTAGACTAGTTATAATAAGTCTTTGTTTTGTTGAAAAAGAGTTCAATCACGGTCACTTTTGAGCAATTAGAGGGACTTCAGTCGAAAACATCTATTGGTTTGTTAGAAAAGATGATGTTGATAGTGCCAAAGTTGGTCCTCTTATGCATCAATTTTAAATATTTATAGTAGGAGCAGATGACAGTAGGACCAAGACCACCAATACTGCAAATAGCTGTGTCTTTAGGAATTGTGCAAATTGCTTCTCAATGCTTGTTATTACATGCATCACATTCAATGCCATTATTGTAGATGATGAGACACGTGGGATTATTGGGCTTAATCATTTATCTGATGGGTGAAAATATATTGTGGTAGAAGCACAAAGTAGTGGTCCCTATTCCATAAACTTGAGCTTTTACTTTGATAATAATTTGATCATTGATGTCTCAAGCCTGTTTTACCATTTTTAGTTTCGTATTTCTTGTTGCCAAGGCTTAATCCATAATACAGTGGATGTAAAAAATTTATCTTTGATGGCATGAAAAGTTTCAAACGTCGGAGAACCAAAATGCGAGGTCTATGTTAAGGCAATGCGGATTTGTGAAGACACTTTGTCATTGGAATAGTTCAGGTTAGGATTTAGGATACTGCTATGATGTTTTTTTTTTTTATTGGTTGGGGAAATGAGCAGATTGGTTCTTTTTTACTTAATGTTTCAATGTATTGTTTTACATTTACCACAAGAAGAATTTTGAGGATGCAAATTAAGGACTTTAGGTATGTTAAATTTTTATGATGTTGACTAGAAACACAGTTGTTTATTTTGATAAATTTAATTTTGTATGCTTCTATATGAATGGCTGTGAGGAATATATTATGATTATGTAAAGTAGTATATATTTTATGACAATCTAGGTAGTGCAGTTTGTTACCCACTTGATCCTGATTAACATAAGTTAATTTGAGTGTTGGTAAATAATCTATATCACTCAATTTCTCTCGTCATGTCTTATGCTTGCAAAGAGGAATCAATATGGGACTTCATATAAATCGATTGTCAACTGGCTGCATTGTGTCAATGCATTTTGTATACTATTTTTGGGCTTTAGAAAAAAAGGGACATTTACATACTTACCACCCAATTCTTATGTATTAATATTTCAACCACCCAAACTTCAATTTTTACATACAGACCACCAGATTCTTATGTTTTCAGCACAGATTGGGTGGTTTGTTGGTAAAAGTTGAAGTTTAGCTGGTAGATATGTTATTACATAGGAATTGGGTGGTGGGTATGTAAATCTCTCCAGAAAACAAGGTTCAAAGTGAAATAATAGTGAGAAATTTGGTGTCTCAGAGTATTTGAAATAGAAAGATGATGAAGATAGAGAATTGCATTGATGCTGAGTGGATGTAGTTTTATTATATCGAACATTAGTTTTTCGAGCATTGAAACTTTGGCGTGTTTCCATGGCCTAAAGCTTCTTATGGAAGCAGAGTGTGGAATCAAAGTGGGTAAAGATGGGCTTAATATTTTGGCGGCTAAACCTATTTTCAACTCATTGTTTTAAGTTCACGTTTTAAGACAATTACATAATATTTTGAAATTACCTAAACAAGAATCCTTAACAATATCCTTCTCTCACCTGAGAACTCTCCACATCGGCCCTTTGCTTCCTCTAAACCAAAAAGTTTTCAACATCAACATGACAGACNTTATCCAATATAAACTATACCTAAACAAGAATCCTTAACAATATCCTTCTCTCACCTGAGAACTCTCCACATGGGCCCTTTGCTTCCTCTAAACCAAAAAGTTTTCAACATCAACATGACAGACCAAGAGTCTACTAAACCACATGGAGATTTCATAGAGTCATCTGCTCTTGAATATTGATAAACAATAGCTTAAAATTAGCTTCTCCCTCAACAATCCATTACAATTGCTTAGGAAAGAAGATTTATTGGCTGACATGCTTCTTGAGACTTCTATGCTGGTTTGAAAATAAATTGTTTAATTGCGTCTTTTCTAATTTGCTTTTTCTTTAATACCTTTTCTATGCTGCTATTCTAATCAAGTTTTGGATTTTATTTGTTCACAACTTTCAACCAAAAGATCTTGCGGTAGAGTATAAACGCCTAAATGAACAAACCTAAAAAGCTTCCTTGGTGTAGTTGATTGTTGTTTACAAACAATAGATTGTCTATAGATTTGTCCTATGATAATTTTTAGTCATTTGCTTATACTAAATATGGTCAGTCCAATGTATACTCAAAATAAAGACTAGAGGTGTAAGGGACTCGAGCAAACTCATGAGTTGACTTTTGCTCAGCTTGATAAATGACTCATTAGTCTAGCTTTGTAAGCTATAACGAGCTAAGATTGAGCCAACCGAAAGTGGACTTGTCAGCTCTTGATACGACAAGTTTAAAAAAATATTAATGTAAAGTATACATAAAAGATATTAGAATTTAGTAGTTTTAGCACAAATTTTAAAATATTAAAAAATTATATATCACATTCATATATGAAGTGATTTTTTATTCTTTTTATTCTATACTTTTTTATCATTTTATTATAAAAATTGCTTCAATTATAATTGTTTTCTTTCTATCATAATAAATGAGTTGGCTAGTGAGTTAACTAGAACTTGTAGAATTAAGCTCAAGCTCGAGCTTGAGCTTGGCTTGATCATTTAATCTAGCTTAAGCTCAAGCTAACGGTGACTCGAGTTCGGCTCAAGTCATTTACACTCCTACTAATGCTGATAATTATGTACTGGTCGTATTCAAACCAGAAATAGTCCATGATTAAAATAAGGAATCAAAGAGGATTAGGAACTGAAATTATATAAAAAAAAATTAGAGTACTTACAGAAACATAGGAAACCAGGTTCTGTTTCAACATGGTTTTTTGCCAAACAGTTTGTAAGGATCTTTTCTTGCCTAATTTTGTCACCTTCTTAAACTATTTATATTGCATGTTTTTCATTACAGTCTATTGTTTCTTTTGTCCCATGAACACTAAAATCACTATTATTGCAGAAAATAGCTTACCAATATGCTATCNTTGATGTATCAAGCCTGTTTTACCATTTTTAGTATCTTATTTCTTGTTGCCAAGGCTTAATGCATAATACACGATGTAAAAAAATTATCTTTGATGGCATGAGAATTTTCGAACGTCGGAGAACCAAAATGCGAGGTCTATGTTAAGGCAATGCAGATTTGTGAAGACACTTATTTGTCATTGGAATAGTTCAGGTTAGGATTTAGGATANTTGATGTATCAAGCCTGTTTTACCATTTTTAGTATCTTATTTCTTGTTGCCAAGGCTTAATGCATAATACACTGGATGTAAAAAAATTATCTTTGATGGCATGAGAATTTTCAAACGTCGGAGAACCAAAATGCGAGGTCTATGTTAAGGCAATGTGGATTTGTGAAGACACTTATTTTTCATTGGAATAGTTCAGGTTAGGATTTAGGATACTGCTATGATGTTTTTTTTTTTTTTGGTTAGGGAAATGAGCAGATTGGTTCTTTTTTGCTTAATGTTTCAATGTATTGTTTTACATTTACCACAAGAAGAATTTTGAGGATGCAAATTAAGGACTTTAGGTATGTTAAATTTTTATGATGTTTACTAGAAACACAGTTGTTTATTTTGATAAATTTAATTTTGTATGCTTCTATATGAATGTCTGTGAGGAATATATTATGATTATGTAAAGTAGTATATATTTTATGACAATCTAGGCAGTGCAGTTTGTTACCCACTTGATCCTGATTAACAGAAGTTAATTTGAGTGTTGGTAAATATTCTATATCACNGAGCAGATTGGTTCTTTTTTGCTTAATGTTTCAATGTATTGTTTTACATTTACCACAAGAAGAATTTTGAGGTTGCAAATTAAGGACTTTAGGTATGTTTAATTTTTATGATATTTACTAGAAACACAGTTGTTTATTTTGATAAATTTAATTTTGTATGCTTCTATATGAATGACTGTGAGGAATATATTATGATTATGTAAAGTAGTATATATTTTATGACAATCTAGGTAGATCAGTTTGTTACCCACTTGATCCTGATTAACATAAGTTAATTTGAATGTTGGAAAATATTCTATTTCAGTAAATTTCTCTCGTCATGTCTTATGCTTGCAAAGAGGAATCAATATGGGACTTCATATAAATCGATTGTCAACTGGCTGCATTGTGTCAATGCATTTTGTATACTATTTTTGGGCTTTAGAAAAAAAGGGACATTTACATACTTACCACCCAATTCTTATGTATTAATATTTCAACCACCCAAACTTCAATTTTTACATACAGACCACCAGATTCTTATGTTTTCAGCACAGGTTGGGTGGTTTGTTGGTAAAAGTTGAAGTTTAGCTGGTAGATATGTTATTACATAGGAATTGGGTGGTGGGTATTTAAATCTCTCCAGAAAAAAAAGGTTCAAAGTGAAATAATAGTGAGAAATTTGGTGTCTCAGAGTATTTGAAATAGAAAGATGATGAAGATAGAGAATTGCATTGATGCTGAGTGGATGTAGTTTTATTTTGTCGAACATTAGTTTTTTGAGCATTGAAACTTTGGCGTGTTGCCATGGCCTAAAGCTTCTTATGGAAGCAGAGTGTGGAATCAAAGTGGGTAAAGACGGGCTTAATATTTTGGCGGCTAAACCTATTTTCAACTCATTATTTTAAGTTCACGTTTTAAGACAATTACATAATATTTTGAAATTAACTTATTTTTATTTATCCAATATAAACTATACCTAAACAAGAATCCTTAACAATATCCTTCTCTCACCTGAGAACTCTCCACATCGGCCCCCTTTGCTTCCTCTAAACCAAAAAGTTTTCAACATCAACATGACAGATCAAGAGTCTACCAAACCACATGGAGATTTCATAGAGTCATCTGCTCTTGAATATTGTTAAACAATAGCTTAAAATTAGTTTCTCCCTCAACAATCCATTACAATTGCTTAGGAAAGAAGATATATTGGCTGACATGCTTCTTGAGACTTCTATGCTGGTTTGAAAATAAATTGTTTAATTGCGTCTTTTCTAATTTGCTTTTTCTTTAATACCTTTTCTATGCTGCTATTCTAATCAAGTTTTGGATTTTATTTGTTCACAACTTTCAACCAAAAAATCTTGTGGTAGAGTATAAACGCCTAAATGAACACACCTAAAAAGCTTCCTTGGTGTAGTTGATTGTTGTTTATAAACAATAGATTGTCTATAGATTTGTCCTATGATAATTTTTAGTCATTTGCTTATACTAAATATGGTCAGTCCAATGTATACTCAAAATAAAGACTAGAGGTGTAAGTGACTCGAGCAAACTCATGAGTTGACTTTTGCTCAGCTTGATAAATGGCTCATTCGTCTAGCTTTGTAAGTGTTGTGAAAAACGACGGCAATAAAGCGAAAAATGGAACGAGAAAAATTGCACGCAAAAAAAACACCAAAGCGACACACAAATTTACGTGGTTCGGCAAAATTGTCTACATTCACGGAGCTGCAGAGGATTTTATTACTTCGAGGAATTACACCGTCGAGTATCTCGACGTTTACAAGAAAATCTCTATTTTATTCTCTTTCTTCCTCTCTTCCTCTCTTTCTCTTAGCTCTCATTAGGGCTTGACTTGGTCTTGCTTGGTTTTGCTTGAGGCTTTTCCTTTAAACCAAAAGAGACTATTTATAGAAACTATGAGAGCGGTAGGTGGGAGGTAGGTGAGCCGTAGGTGGGATGTGGTAGGTGAGCGGTAGGTGGGTGTGGTTGGTGAGCGGTATGTGAGATACTTAATTAGGAAACTAATTAAATTCGGTGGACCGGGTCTCCACATTTCCCAACAATTCTCCCACTTGGAGAGTGGGACACTGAAGGCATCACCTACTGGCTGCATCATCTACTAGATGTACCGACCTTTTCCTCAAGCATGATATCCTCCATCTCTGCAACTCAAAACCCCTGTTTTCATGTCAGAAGACCAACTGAAGTTGAGCACAACTTCAACTTCTCACGAGTAACACCCTCAATTGACATATCACCGCCAACGTAGCCTTGTACCACCAAGCTATTTCCTGGGTTACTCCTATATCTGCTTACAACTCCCACTGCATGAACAATATCTTGCCCCTGCTGAAAGCCCTTTTCAACAAGTCTAACATTGTACCTCCTACTGCCACCAAGTGCAGTCTTCACTCGGTACACCCACTTATTGTGCAATGCCTTCTTCCTTGGTAGAAGTTCTGTCAGCACCCAAATCTGATTCCTTGGTAGGGAATCCGTCTCCTCCTTCTTGGTCAGCTCCCACTTGCTCGAATTCTCATCTTGCAAGATTTCTTCATAGCTCTGTGATTCTCCATCATTTTTCTGTACAAGGTTTGGTTTTCCTGTCTTTGGCGCTCTACCACTTTTCAGGAAATTGACATTTTTCTGCTTCCCCATAATGCACCTTTGACTCATATGTCCATGCCTGAGTAAACATGTAGTCATATATAGTATGTCAGTTTTCTTACCCCGAGCTATTACTAATGCTCCTTTGGTAACCTTTCAGGTGCTATCTGAGAACACCATTGAATGACCACCCTCATTGAGCTGCCCAACAGAGATGAGGTTTTTCTTCAACTCAGGAACGTGTCTGAGCTTTTGCAATGTCCATTTGCTCTTATTAGGGAGTGCAATATCAACGTCTCCCATCCCTACCACGTCCAAAGCTTTTCCATCAGCCAGATGTATCTTTCCAAATTTACCTGCAACATAATTTCATATTAACTCTCGACGGGAAGATGTATGAAAGGAAACCCCCGAATTCAGTATCCAGTCATCAACAGAACTGTAAACTGTCAGAAATAGTGTATCCTGTATTTCTTCAGATACAACATTAGCGTCATCATTCTCCTTTTTTTAGGATTCCTGCAGATCCTTTTTATGTGACCAGTCTTGCCACAATTTCAGCAGGTTGTCTACTGACCTGACTTTGATTTTGTTCTTTCACGATTTGAGTTTCTGTCTTGTGATCTCCCTCTGAAATCAACAATCGACGCCGAACTCGAACTCGAGGTTTCGCCAGAATCTTTTCTGCGCACCTCCTCAGCCAAAATCAAATTACGAATATCATCATATTTCAGCTTAGATTTACCTGCAGAACTACTAACTGTCATCCTCATAACTTCCCAGCTATTTGACAATGAAGCCAACAATATCAGCGCACATATCTCATCATCAAAATCAATTTCAACAGACGACAACTGAAATGTGATAGTGTTGAAATCATTCAGGTGTTGAGCAACAGACACATCTTCCGCTATCTTCATGTTGAATAAATTTTTTATTAGATGCACATTTTATTCGCCGATGGCTTTTCATATATACCTGATAAAGCCGCCATGAGATCTGCAGTAGTCATCTCCTTGATGACATTGTGGGCAACCGATCTCGACTGAGTTAATCTTATAACCCCAGAACCTGTCGATCCAACAGATTCCATTCCGTCTCATTCATCTTTTATGGTTGTTTTCCTAGTAACGGAAGATTAAGTTTCTTCCCATAGAGGTAGTCCTTCATCTGCATCCTCCAGTAAGCAAAATCTGTGTCATTGAATTTCTCGATCCCCGATGTCATCACTTCATCTCCGCCCATCATTCTTCCTTCGATTCGAACCAAATCTCTGATACCAGTTGTTGTGAAAAACGACGACAATAAAGCGAAAAATGAAACAAGAAAATTTGCACGCAGAAAAAACATCAGAGCGACACACAAATTTACGTGGTTCAGCAAAATTGCCTACGTCCACGGAGCTGCATAGGATTTTACTACTTCGGGGAATTACAGCGTCGAGCATCTCGACGTTTACAATAAAATCTTTATTTTCTTCTCTCCCTTCCTCTCTCTATCTCTTCCTCTCTTTCTCTTAGCTCTCAAGAGGACTTGGTTTGGTCTTACTTGGCTTTGCTTGAGGCTTTTCCTTTAAACCAAAAGAGACTATTTATAGAAACCATGAGAGTGGTAGGTGAGAGGTAGGTGAGCGGTAGGTGGAATACTTAATTAGGAAGCTAATTAAATTCGGTGGACCGGGTCTCCACATTACCCAACAGTAAGCTATAACGAGCTAAGATTGAGTNTCTTTTCTAATTTGCTTTTTCTTTAATACCTTTTCTATGCTGCTATTCTAATCAAGTTTTGGATTTTATTTGCTCACAGCTTTCAACCAAAAAATCTTGCGGTAGAGTATAAACGCCTAAATGAACATACCTAAAAAGCTTCCTTGGTGTAGTTGATTGTTGTTTACAAACAATAGATTGTCTATAGATTTGTCCTATGATAATTTTTATTCATTTGCTTATACTAAATATGGTCAGTCCAATGTATACACAAAATAAAGACTAGAGGTGTAAGTGACTCCAGCAAACTCATGAGTTGACTTTTGCTCAGCTTGATAAATGGCATATTAGTCTAGCTTTGTAAGTTATAACGAGCTAAGATTGAGCCAACCGAAAGTGGACTTGTTAGCTCTTGATACAACAAGTTTAAAAAAATATTAATGTAAAGTATACATAAAAGATATTAGAATTTAGTAGTTTTAGCACAAATTTTAAAATACTAAAAAATTATCTATCACATTCATATATGAAGTGATTTTTTATTATTTTTATTCTATACTTTTTTATCATTGTATTATAAAAATTGCTTCAATTATAATTGTTTTCTTTCTGTCATAATAAATGAGTTGGCTAGTGAGTTAACTAGAACTTGTAGAATTAAGCTCAAGCTCGAGATTGAGCTTGGCTTGATCATTTAATCTAGCTTAAGCTCAAGCTAACGGTGACTCGAGTTTGGCTCAACTTATTTACACTTCTAATGCTGATAATTATGTACTGGTTGTATTCAAACCAGAAATAGTCCATGATTAAAATAAGGAATCAAAGAAGATTAGGAACTGAAATCATATAAAAAAAGTTTAGAGTACTTACAGAAACATAGGAAACCAGGTTCAGTTTCAACATGGTTTTTGCCAAACAGTTTGTAAGGATCTTTTCTTGCCTAATTTTTTCACCTTCTTAAACTATTTATATTGCATGTTTTTCATTACAGTCTATTGTTTCTTTTATCCCATGAACACTAAAATCACTATTATTGCAGAAAATAGCTTACCAATATGCTATAAAAAAGGCAAATTTGGTGCTGGTTGCAAAACGAGAGCAAAGGCTATGGGGGATTAGAGAAAATGCCAGACTTTTGGGTGCAAATCTTGTTGTTGTAATTGCTGCTGATGTAGTCAAGGATGAGGAATGCAGACGATTCATCAACGACACTATAAATTACTTTGGTCGGCGTGAGTTCTCTTTACAATANTATGTTTTGTTTCAAATTAGAACATAAACAAAACAAAATAAAACAAAGAGTAGATAATAAAAAACAAAAGTGATCCCAAACGGCTCCTTAGTTTACACATTTCACAAATGCTCTCTTATGATTATGATATTGTTAAAGTGTGATTTTGCTTCAGGATATAAACTTTTGGGGCAGTGTGTATCCTACATATTTTGCCCTGCCTTACTTGAGAGAAAGTCATGGAAGGATAATTGTCAATGCCTCAGTGGAAAGTTGGGTGGCAATGCCAAGAATGAGCCTATATGCTGTGAGAAACTATATATTTTCAGGCTATTTTATTTTAGGATCATTTACATGCTGACCACAAAATTCTTGTGTATTTACATATCTAATACCTGAACTTTAATATTTATATTCATAACACTCATATCTTTAATATCACATCAAAAATACCACATTTACTAACTTTTTAAAAGTCAAATGCACCTTTTTATGCATATGTTTATAACATCATTGTGTTATGAATGTAAATATCAAATTTAGGAGTTAGATATGTAAATCAATAAAAATTGTGGTATGCTTTTAAATATCCATTTATGCTATTACTCAAGGAAGAATTAAGGATGTCCTTACCTAAATTGTGTATGAATTTGTTTTTTAATTATATAATCATTAAATTTGCTTTTATATTGACGAATGAAGATTTTTTTTATTATGTTTTTTATTGTACTCATCTCAAAGCAAATTTGATGTGGATAAAATCCATCCATTTAACCATGGGGGATTTACATACATGCCAAACAATTTTTTGTATCTAATAACTGAACTTTGATATCAACTTTTCTAGCATTTTAGTACAACAATTGTATCAATTTATATTCATAAAAAGTTGCATTTTCCCTTTAGAAGTTTAAGGAAAATTTACATACATACCTATGAATTTACATATATAACGCCTAAAGTTTACTTTTGCATACATTACCATCTTACACATTTCTCTGTAAAAGTTAAAATGGTGGTGTTTTTTATGTGATATAAAAGATTTGGGCGGTATAAATGTAAAAGGTTCAATTTAAGTGTTTGATATGTAAAACATAGGAATTGGGCAGCATGTATGTAAACATCAAAGTTTAGCTATTAGATATGTAAATTGATAACAACTGTGTGATATTTACATAAATCCCCTTGTATTTACCTTTTTTCGTTTATCTTTAAATGCGGATGTTACACAGGCAGCGAAGGCAGCAGCAATAAACTTTTATGAGACATTAAGGCTTGAGTTGAAGGATGATGTTGGAATCACCATTGCAACGCATGGTTGGATCTGTAGAGAAATGAACCAAACCAAGTTTATGTTCGAGGAAGGCGCAGACATGCAGTGGAAGGAAGATAGAGAGGTATTTCTATTTTCTCATGCATACTTTCTACTGCGAAGTTAATTTTTTTAAATTTAATTTTCTGCAACCATTGTTCAATTTTCATTAGTTCAGTACTTTCTATTATTTTTTAGTTGTGGCATATATATACATACCACCCAATTCCTATGTATTTACGTTTATAACACTTAAACTTTACTTTTTACATTTATACCACCCAATTTTTTTAATGTCACATAACAAATACCACCTTTTTAACCTCTAAGAAGTGAAATACACATTGCCTTGCATAGAAAAGATGGTGTATGCGTAAAAAATGTAGTTTAGGTGTTATATATGTAAATAAATTGGAATTCAGCGGTACTTATGTAAATCTTCCTTTAAATATAAAGTTTGATTTTTACATTTCTAACACCAAAAATTTTCTATCACATAAAAAATACCACTATTTTAACTTCTAAAAAGTTAAATACACATTTTCATGCATAAGCAATTTGTTATATATTTAGAAATTGAAGCCTGGGCGTCATATATGTAAATACATCAGAATTCAGTGGTATGTTTGTAAAGCTTCCATAAATTTAAAACGCGTCCTGATCCATAATTTTTAATTGTGTAAACATTTTTTGTATAATTAGTGGATGATGAATGATTTTTTTTTTTTCAAAAAGGGGACATTTACATAAATACCACCCAATTTCTAAGTATTCACATATCTAAGACACCTAAAAGTGGTGTTTGGCAGCACCTTTGAATAGGATTTATCACCAGATTCATGCAAGAGTTACGCGGATTTATTAATTTTCGGATTTAAGGGCCGAAATTTTACCTTAGATTCGGCTTAAATCCAGATTTACTAAATTTAGGGGAAGGTGAATTCAACGGACTTATAATTTTCAGATTTAGTAAATCCTACTGCCGCCGAAATTTTTTAATTCACATAAAAAATACCATCATTTTAACTTTAAATAGTGAAATACACCCGTTCAAGGCGGGGGCTGAACTTGGCAGGTCCACTTGGGCCGATTCAGCCAATCTATGGTGTCTTTATATTTGTGTTCATTTTTGAATTTCAGCAATAACATTTACATTCTATTGTGGAAGATAGCATGCATATAAAATTTGAAGTTTAGGTCTTAGATGTGTAAATGCATAGGAAATTAATGGTATGTATGTTAATCTTACCAAAAGAAAAAATTATCTTATGATGCTTAGCTGCCAATTTATGGAGCCCATGTGGAAGAATTTGCAAAGATGATTGTTGATGGGGCCTGCAGAGGTGAAGCATATGTGAAGTACCCAACCTGGTCTGATGCTTTGTTTCTGTACAAAGTGCTCACTCCTGATGTTCTTCGCTGGACCTTTCGCTTGCTATTCGCCGGCAGAAGCGGCCGGAAAGGTTATATCTCAGGCAACAATGGAGCTAGTCGGCCGCTCCTCGAAGCTCCGCTTGCCCGGAAGGACACTCCTCCACCTTCAGCTCCGGCTTCGCCGAATCGCCGATGAGAGGTCAAATAAAGGTTTGATTCTCTGATTGAATTGCTCTGCTGAGCAATTCTTTGGTTTATCTGTAGCAGATGGTGGTCTGGTTGATATGGACCTTTTCAAGTTAGGTTGAACCACATCTATGGCTTAATAAAACTCATTAGATGTATGTATATATATATATAGATTGGGGATATATGAGGGATTGTAGAGCTAATGCTTTGGGTATAAATGTTGTGATTATTTGTGTTATCTGCTGCCTTTGTTCTTCCTAGTGATGAGTTGCTGATAGGCTAACATTTCACGATAAACAGTCATGTGGTGATAACATGCGTAATGAAATGTTAAATTTTAATATTAAACAGTATGTCAAATAATTTATGTTTATTTTGTACATGTAATATTTTAAAAACATAGGGATTATATATATATATATATATTGTCTATTAGTCTGATGAACAGATATAATTATTTATAAATTTTCAATCATAAATATTATTATTATTATTCTCATATTTGTAAGATTAAGATTTTTTTTCTTTAATGCTTATTTAATTTTTATGACAAGTATATGTTATTTTAAAATTTAATATATATATTTATATATATTGCAATGCCATGTCAAAAATATTGTCCGTCTTATATTTTTAAAAATGGATATATCTCGTGTCTGCAGTCTGGTGCAACTTAAGTTGCTAATTAATCTTTATTTTTTTATTTGAAACCTTGAAATTGTTTAATTAATGAATATTAACTTTTGATTAGGATTAAAAAATAATAATAATCCTAATCTTAATTTCTAGCATTTTATGTATTTCTTTTTTAGAAATATATCAAATAATTTATATAAATAATGCGTGGTAAGATAATTTTGTGTGCTTAGAAGTATTCTTGATATATAAAATGAAATATAAATAGTATAACATTCTATTCTCTCCATCGTTTCATAACTTGGTATTTTCTTGGATAAGTTTCAATTCCATGCAAGTGGCTGCTCAACTTCAACTATTTTTCATGTCATGCGATAATTTCAGGAGACTACTTTAAACATTTGAAGGAAAATATTTAATTTTTGGGAAATTGAGACATATATACCACACAACTTATGTATTTATAAATCTAACCCTCAACTTTTGATACTTAAAGTAATAACATCTTGATATTATAAACAGCTCAGTTCACCAGCCAGCTATCGAGTGGAGCTCAAACGGGTTTCTGCTGCACATAATAAAGATCAACCAGGAATGAGAAAGCAGAGGAGGCTCAGACTCTCCCAACTAGCCGTTAAAAGCAATGCAATAAATTCAATAAAATGGATCCTTTGTTCAAATACATGATGCTTGATTTTATAAAAACCTTTTTTCCATTTGTTTATTCGTTTCATAATAAATGTCTCTACAACATCCTACACAATAAACACATCCACGGGGAAGGAACATTTACATAAATACTACTCAGTTCCTATATATTTACATTCATAAAACCTACACTTCAACTTATACATATATGACGACTTCTCTATGCATGAAAAGATATATTTCACATTTTTTAAAATTAAAAAGGATGGCATTTTTGATGTCATTAAAAAGAATTGGGTGGTATAAATGTACAATGAGAAGTGTGTTTAGAGATGTAAATTCTAAATACATAAGAATTGGGTGGTATTTATGTAAAAAAGATTACAACATTCTTATAGAACTTAAGCCGTCCGAATTCATCTCCTATTGAGGTCTCAAGCCACGTAGTACTTTGTTCGCCGCAACTGTACACTTGAATGATTTTGATAGAATTTTGAAAAGACCATCCGGGTTGTCTGCATGTACCTGTAAAAGCATGAACCGAGTGAGATTGTTCAGTGGAAGTGCATGCAGGCACAAAGGGCGGAAGAAAAATTATGTGCATCGCGAAATGGCAAATAATTATATTACATGAGAGAAAAGTGTTAAAATGGTTAATAGTGTTGAGGTGTAGAGCATGGAAGAGTAGGGGTGTAAACGAGCCAAGCTTGTGTTCGGCTCGNAGGAAGGCGCAGACATGCAGTGGAAGGAAGATAGAGAGGTATTTCTATTTTCTCATGCATACTTTCTACTGCAAAGTTTATTTTTTAAAATTTAATTTTCTGCTACCATTGTTCAATTTTCATTAGTTCAGTACTCTCTATTATTTTTTAGTTGTGGCATATATATACATACCACCCAATTCCTATGTATTTACGTTTATAACACTTAAACTTTACTTTTTACATTTATACCACCCAATTTTTTTAATGTCACATAACAAATACCACCTTTTTAACCTCTAAGAAGTGAAATACACATTGCCTTGCATAGAAAAGATGGTGTATGCGTAAAAAATGTAGTTTAGGTGTTATATATGTAAATAAATTGGAATTCAGCGGTACTTATGTAAATCTTCCTTTAAATATAAAGTTTGATTTTTACATTTCTAACACCAAAAATTTTCTATCACATAAAAAATACCACTATTTTAACTTCTAAAAAGTTAAATACACATTTTCATGCATAAGCAATTTGTTATATATTTAGAAATTGAAGCCTGGGCGTCATATATGTAAATACATCAGAATTCAGTGGTATGTTTGTAAAGCTTCCATAAATTTAAAACGCGTCCTGATCCATAATTTTTAATTGTGTAAACATTTTTTGTATAATTAGTGGATGATGAATGATTTTTTTTTTCTCAAAAAGGGGACATTTACATAAATACCACCCAATTTCTAAGTATTCACATATCTAAGACACCTAAAAGTGGTGTTTGGCAGCACCTTTGAATAGGATTTATCACCAGATTCATGCAAGAGTTACGCGGATTTATTAATTTTCGGATTTAAGGGCCGAAATTTTACCTTAGATTCGGCTTAAATCCAGATTTACTAAATTTAGGGGAAGGTGAATTCAACGGACTTATAATTTTCAGATTTAGTAAATCCTACTGCCGCCGAAATNCCAGATTTATGCAAGAGTTACGCGGATTTATTAATTTTCGGATTTAAGGGCCGAAATTTTACCTTAGATTCGACTTAAATCCAGATTTACTAAATTTAGGGGAAGGTGAATTCAACGGATTTATAATTTTCAGATTTAGTAAATCCTATTGCCGCCGAAATTTTTAATTCACATAAAAAATACCATCATTTTAACTTTAAATAGTGAAATACACCCGTTCAAGGCGGGGGCTGAACTTGGCAGGTCCACTTGGGCCGATTCAGCCAATCTATGGTGTCTTTATATTTGTGTTCATTTTTGAATTTCAGCAATAACATTTACATTCTATTGTGGNGGTCCACTTGGGCCGATTCAGCCAATCTATGGTGTCTTTATATTTGTGTTCATTTTTGAATTTCAGCAATAATATTTACATTCTATTGTGGTTGGGTTAACTCCGGTTTCAATAGATAAGATAGCATGCATATAAAATTTGAAGTTTAGGTCTTAGATGTGTAAATGCATAGGAAATTAATGTTATGTATNAAGATAGCATGCATATAAAATTTGAAGTTTAGGTCTTAGATGTGTAAATGCATAGGAAATTAATGGTATGTATGTTNTTACTAAGGTTGGTTAGGTAATTGTGATTGGAAAAAAGGCAATTTTTCCTTTGAGAAATCCAACTAGCTATTTGTTGCTGGAACCAAATGTCAAATGTATGCAATTATGAACTAAGCTGTATTTGAATTCCCTTCAATTCCTTAGAACCAAGCATAGCTTTATTGCTCTTTTGATATCACCACTTGATAACTAGAAGTTCATGACCTTTTGTTTCTAAGATGTTAACATTAATTTTCGTAATAACAGCTTGTTGTGATTTATTCTTAGTCTATCTTACATGATTGTAGAAGTATACTCATTACTCTTGAATTTTTATATTTTATTAGGCAGATTTTATAAAGGTACAAATTCCACAATTAGATCTAATATGATATGTGACTTCGAGTGTTGGGCAATAAAGAAGTAATCGAGATAAAAGAGATTGATAAGCTGGATGTGCTACAAAACTCCTAAAGATAAACTTAGGAATAATAATAACGTGAGAGGTATTTTTTGTGTGATGTTAGTTGAAAATATAATTATATATTTTTTGGATATACAATGAAATATAAAAGTATACTCATTAGATAANAGATAAACTTAGGAATAATAATAATGCGAGAGGTATTTTTTGTGTGATGTTAGTTGAAAATATAATTATATATTTTCTGGATATACAATGAAATATAAAAGTATACTCATTAGATAAGTAAATAAAAACNAGATAAACTTAGGAATAATAATAATGCGAGAGGTATTTTTTGTGTGATGTTAGTTGAAAATATAATTATATACTTTTTGGATATACAATGAAATATAAAAGTATACTCATTAGATAGGTAAATAAAAATTAAAAATTAAGGATTAAGAAAGAAAATAGTAGACTAAAATTAAGATAGTTGTGAGTTGTTCCAAATAGTTTGTGAAGAATGTGCTTATTAACATGCACTGCAAAAATGAATGGGAAATGAGCAATCTTAAGATTAACCCTAAATAATTTGTATAAATTTTATGATGTTGATGCAATTGTTAAAAGCATTCATTTTTTTCTTATCCAATAGNGGAAATGAGCAATCTTAAGATTAACCCTAAATAATTTGTATAAATTTTATGATGTTGATGCAATTGTTAAAACATTCATTTTTTTCTTATCCAATAGAATCATCTAATGCTTTTTCACTGAAAATTTTGTATTATATTTTAATATTAATATTTTTTTTACAAAATTTGGATAATATAAATANTATCCAATAGAATCATCTAATGCTTTTTCACTGAAATTTTTGTATTATATTTTAATATTAATATTTTTTTTATAAAATTTGGTTAATATAAATATATTGCTTGTTGGAGGCTTATGGAGTTTGATATTGTAGTTTACTCGGTTTTTACTAGTGTTTCTGTAACTACCTTGTGGATCCAACTTTAGGGTACATTAGATAAAAATTAAAGGAGAAGCACCCTTTTTCTAGTGGGTTCATAGGTCGGAGGCTCCAAAAAAAAGAAAGAATAGGTTTATGTTTTTTAAAAATTACTTTAGGGTATATTTTGTGGAATATCATATGAGAAAAAATATTATTTAAACCTTAATCAGTGCCCTAGCTTTCTATTTGACATGCATCATCTCCTCTGTGTAACCCAAGGAAAATACAATGATATCTTCGGTTTTTATAATACAGGACTAATATTGAAACGTTGCAAAGTCTATTTAAGTTTTTCGTATGACATTTTCATTAATTCTTCCATTTTTTTTTCATTTTTAACGATGCTTTTAATGTTCTAAAAGGTTAAGTTCATAAACTTTTTGACAGTGGATCATCTCGTTAACACCACCAACTTGGGACACTCCTTTTACTTTGAGGATGCCCTTGATACTTCAATGTTCCCACATTTATTGGTATAGTTTTCCTACACAAGTCAATATTTATATAACGACCTTATACCTTTTTTTTTATGCTACAATTTTTTGGAAGTAGCATGACCTCATAGGTTATTTTGATTTTCNTGTTCCCACATTTATTGGTATAGTTTTCCTACACAAGTCAATATTTATATAACGACCTTATACCTTTTTTTTATGCTACAATTTTTTGGAAGTAGCATGACCTTATAGGTCATTTTGATTTTGTTTGGGATCAATTTTATTTTTTATTTTTATTTTTAAATTGTATTTTTTTATAAGTTTTTATTTTTTATTTCTAAAAACAATGGATGAGTTTTTAAAAACACTCAAAATAAATTTTAAGTGTTTTGAGCGTTTTTGAAAATAATTCAAATAAGCAAATATGTTTTGTTTCAAATTAGAACATAAACAAAACAAAATAAAACAAAGAGTAGATAATAAAAAACAAAAGTGCTCTCAAACGGCTCCTTAGTTTACACATTTCACAAATGCTCTCTTATGATTATGATATTGTTAAAGCGTGATTTTGCTTCAGGATATAAACTTTTGGGGCAGTGTGTATCCTACATATTTTGCCCTGCCTTACTTGAGAGAAAGTCATGGAAGGATAATTGTCAATGCCTCAGTGGAAAGTTGGGTGGCAATGCCAAGAATGAGCCTATATGCTGTGAGAAACTATATATTGTCAAGCTCTTTTATTTTAGGATCATTTACATGCTGACAACAAAATTCTTGTGTATTTACATATCTAATACCTGAACTTTAATATTTATATTCATAACACTCAAATCTTTAACATCACATCAAAAATACCACATTTACTAACTTTTTAAAAGTCAAATGCACCTTTTTATGCATAGGTTTATAACATCATTGTGTTATGAATGTAAATATCAAATTTAGGAGTTAGATATGTAAATCAATAAAAATTGTGGTATGCTTTTAAATATCCATTTATGCTATTACTCAAGGAAGAATTAAGGATGTCCTTACCTAAATTGTGTATGAATTTGTTTTATAATTATATAATCATTAAATTTGCTTTTATATTGACGAATGAAGATTTTTTTTGTTATGTTTTTTATTGTACTCATCTCAAAGCAAATTTGATGTGGATAAAATCCATCCATTTAACCATGGGGGATTTACATACATGCCAAACAATTTTTACATATCTTTGTATCTAATAACTGAACTTTGATATTAACTTTTCTAGCATTTTAGTACAACAATTGTATCAATATATATTCATAAAAAGTTGCATTTTCCCTTTAGAAGTTTAAGGAAAATTTACATACATACCTATGAATTTACATATTTAACGCCTAAATTTTACTTTTGCATACATAACCATCTTACACATTTCTCTGTGTAAAAGTTAAAATGGTGGTGTTTTTTATGTGATATAAAAGATTTGGGCGGTATAAATGTAAAAGGTACAATTTAGGTGTTTGATATGTAAAACGCAGGAATTGTGCAGCATGTATGTAAACATCAAAGTTTAGCTATTAGATATGTAAATTGATAATAACTGTGTGATATTTACATAAATCCCCTTGTGTTTAACTTTTTTTCGTTTATCTTTAAATGCNTTTATTCGTGTTGTTCGTGTTCGGCTCGTTAACTTAGCGAACGAGCCGAACACGAGCTTCTTAACGAGCCGAGCACGAATTGTTCGCGAACAACGAGCCGTTTTGACAGTTCTATGGAAGAGCACCCACGGCCAGACAAGCAGCAGAGACATTTCATGAGCCGCGCACCAGTGCCTGCAGACATAGTGCGGCGCACTAGCGCTGGGGTCTGCAGTGCCCCGTGCAGTCTATGGGGCGCCTATGCACCCGGTTACAGTCTTACAGAGAGCATAACATTCCCGAGGCAAAGAGTGTCGCGGGCGAGAGCGCCAGATGCAGTTACTCCCGTTTCGGCTTAAAACCTCCATTCTGGCGATGAAGGATGATTCACTCTCTCTGGTGTGGCATTGTCAATTGGTTTCTCTTGAAGAAGGAAAGCGTTGAGGAGAAGTTTAGCTTGTATCTTCTTTTGTGAGGTCGAGAAGAAGGCTTCGAACGAAGTCTTATAAGTTATATTCATTGTAGAAAAGAGATCTGGGTTAGTTTTCTATATATTTCTAAATTTCATAGTAAAAATTTTTCGGTGGCGTGACTTCATGGTTTTACCCTATTTTTAGATTTTTCTATGTTAAATCCAGGTGCATTTTTTTGGATTGTTTTTTGTCGTGCTTCCATTCGAATATTTTATTCCGATTTTTTTTGAAAAAGAGTGATCCTATTCTGCTATATTGTTTTGATTTCTAATTGGATTGAAGCCCTAATAGAAGTATATAAGTCTTCCATCCCTACATCTTGACTCGTTCAGGGATCCATTTTAGTAAGAGAATCTATAATATATAAAATAGTCCCTAGACTCTTTCAATATAGTTTGAAATAATTCCTAAAAAAAATTAAATTGATAGTTTATGAACTTTGGAATTAAAATGACCCATGTAAATAGTTATGGGACTATTTTGGCAGTTTAGTCTATTACATTAATAGCAATTGGACCAATAACAATTATATATTGCTACTAAATGAATAACTTGGTTTTATATGAGAGCTAATTTGATTGCTAGAAATGCAAATAAGGCGTAAAAATGTAAAATTAAGTCACGTTTGAATGAGCTTATTTGTCGTTCGCCTTTGCTTGTTAAACAAGCCTAAATTTTGTGCACGTGTTTAGCTAGTTGATCTGAACTAGCTGTTTAAAATGAAGTCTATTTAAAGGTATTGTAGGCCAACGGTCAAACAAAATTATGTTTAAATTTAAATTAGTACATAAACAAGCTTATAAAAACGAGCAGAATTCAAGTTAATTATCAAGATGAAAACGATTAAACATGAACGTTGAGCTTTTTTTTGACAGCCAGAGTTAGAAATCATATTTTTAAAAAGGGCCATTTACATAAATACCACCCCATTCCTATGTATTTACATAACCTAACATATAAATTTTGCCTTTTACATTTATACCACTCAAATCTTTTGTATCGCATANTACATAATCTAACATATAAATTTTGCCTTTTACATTTATACCACTCAAATCTTTTGTATCGCATAAAAAAAAGACCACCATTTTAATTTCTCAAAAATTAATTTTATCTTTTTCATGCATAGACAAGGTGGCATATATGTAAAACAATAAAAGTTTTCAATGCATAATATAGATACATAGGAATTGAGTGGTATGAAGGCAAATTTTCCTTTAAAAAAATCAAGAAGTATATTAAATTTGTCATTTGATTGGATTTAGCTAGACCCTAACATTAAATTCTGAGTCCACAAGCCTATTCCCATTGGAAATAGATGAAAACAAAGTCATCACTTANTCAGCTCCGGCTTCGCCGAATCGCCGATGAGAGGTCAAATAAAGGTTTGATTCTCTGATTGAATTGCTCTGCCGAGCAATTCTTTGGTTTGTCTGTAGCAAATGGTGGTCTGGTTGATATGGACCTTTTCAAGTTAGGTTGAACCACATCTATGGCATAATAAAACTCATTGGATATATATATAGATTGGGGATATATGAGGGATTGTAGAGCTAATGCTTTGGGTATAAATGTTGTGATTATTTGTGTTATCTGCTGCCTTTGTTCTTCCTCGTGATGAGTTGCTGATAGGCGAACATTTCACGATAAATAGCCATGTGGTGATAACATGCGTCTTGAAATTTCAATTTAAAAAAAATAAAAAATAGACACGCATGCCTTTTTGAAGATAAAATTTAAATTAAATTATCAGTATAGAAATGTGTAATGAAATGTTAAATTTTAATATTTAACAGTGTCAAATAATTTATGTTTATTTTTTAAATGTAATATTTTAAAAAACATAGGGATTATATATATATATATATATATATATATTAAATTTTAAAATAGCATATACTTATCATATAAATTAAATAAACATTAAAGAAAAAAATCTTAATCTTACAAATATGAGAATAATAATATTTATGATTGAAAAATTATAAATAATTATATCTGTTCATCAGACTAATAGACAATATATATATTGCAATGCCATGTCAAAAATATTGTCTGTCTTATATTTTTTAAAAATGGATATATCTCGTGTCTCAGTCTGGTGCAACTTAAGTTGCTAATTAATCTTTATTTTTTTATTTGAAACAATGAATTTGTTTAATCAATGAATATTAACTTTTGATTAGGATAAACAAATAATAATAATAAACCTAATCTTAATTTCTAGCATTTTATGTATTTCTTTTTAGGAAATATATCCAATAATTTATATAAATAATGCGTAGTAAGAGAATTTTGTGTGCTTAGAAGTATTCTTGATATATAAGATGAAATATAAATAGTGTAACATTCTATTCTTTCCATCGTTTCATAACTTTGTATTTTCTTGGATAAGTTTCGATTCATTGCAAGTGGCTGCTCCACTTCAACTATTTTTCATGTCATGCGATAATTTCAGGAGACTACTCGAAACATTTGAAGGAAAATATTTAATTTTTGGGAAATTGAGACATATATACCACACAACTTATGTATTTATATATCTAATCCTCAACTTTTGATACTTAAACTAATAACATCTTGATATTATAAACAGCTCAGTTCACCAGCCAGCTATCGAGTGGAACTCAGACTGGCTTCTGCTACACCTAATAAAGATTAACCAGGAATAAGAAAGCAGACTAGCCGTTAAAAGCAATGCAATAAATTCAATAAAATAGATCCTTTGTTCAATTACATGATGCTAGATTTTATAAATACTTTTTTTCCATTTGTTTATTCGTTTCATAATAAATGTCTCTACAACATCCTACACAATAAACAAATCTACGGGGAAGGAACATTTACATAAATGCTACTCAGTTCCCCTATATATTTACATTCATAAAACCTAAACTTCAACTTATACATATATGACGCCTTCTCTATGCATGAAAAGACATTGCACATTTTTTTAAATTAAAAAGGATGGCATTTTTTATGTCATAAAAAAGAATTGGGTGGTATAAATGTAAAATGAANAGATTTTATAAAAACCTTTTTTCCATTTGTTTATTCGTTTCATAATAAATGTCTCTACAACATCCTACACAACAAACACATCTACGGGGAAGGAACATTTACATAAATACAACTCAGTTCCTATATATTTACATTCATAAAACCTAAACTTCAACTTATACATATATGACGACTTCTCTATGCATGAATGAAAATTAAAAAGGATGGCATTTTTTATGTCATTAAAAAGAATTGGGTGGTATAAATGTACAATGAGAAGCGTGTTTAGAGATGTAAATTCTAAATACATAGAATTGGGTGGTATTTATGTAAAAAAGATTACAACATTCTTATAGAACTTAAGCCGTCCGAATTCATCAAAATTTTTTATCTCCTATTGAGGTCTCAAGCCACGTAGTACTTTGTTCGCCGCTNTTCATCAAAATTTTTTATCTCCTATTGAGGTCTCAAGCCACGTAGTACTTTGTTCGCCGCTACTGTACACTTAAATGATTTTGATAGGATTTTGAAAAGACCATCCGGGTTGTCTGCATGTACCTGTAAAAGCGTGAACCAAGTGAGATTGTTCAGTGAAAGTGCATGCAGGCACAAAGGGCGGAAGAAAAATTATGTGCATCGCGAAATGGCAAATAATTATATTACATGAGAGAAAAGTGTTAAAATGGTTCATAGTGTTGAGGTGTAGAGCATGGAAGAGCACCCACGACCAGACAAGCAGCAGAGATATTTCAGGAGCGGCGCACCAGTGGCTGTAGACACAGTGCGGCGCACTAGCGCTGGGGTCTGCAGTGCCCCGTGCAGTCTATAGGGCGCCTATGCACCCGGTTACAATCTTACAGAGCATAGCATTCCCGAGGCAAAGAGTGGCGCGGGCGAGCGCAACAGATGCAGTTACTCTCCCGTTTCGGCTTAAAACCTCCATTCTAGCGATGAAGGATGATTCACTCTCTCTCGCGTGGCATTTTTCGGTGGCGTGACTTCACGGTTTTACCCTGTTTTTAGATTTTTCTAGTTTAAATCTAGGTGCATTTTTTTGGATTGTTTTTTGGATTATGTACATTAATAGCAATTGGACCAATAACAATTAGATATTGCTACTAAATGAATAAGTTAGTTTTATCTGAGAGCTAATTTGATTGCTAGAAATGCAAATAAGGAGTGGAAATGTAAAATTAAGTCGCGTTTGAATGAGCTTATTTGTGGTTCGCCTTTGCTTTTTAAACAAGCCTAAATTTTGTGCATGTGTTTAGCTAGTTGATCTGAACTAGCTGTTTAAAATGAAGTCTATTTAAAGGTATTGTAGGCCAACGATCAAACAAAATTATGTTTAAATTTAAATTAGTACATAAACAACCTTATAAAAACGAGCAGAATTCAAGTTAATTATCAAGATGAACACCATTAAACATGAACGGTGAGCTTTTTATTGACAGCCAGAGTTCGAAATCATATTTTTAGAAAGGGCCGTTTACATAAATACCACCCCATTCCTATGTATTTACGTAATCTAACATATAAATTTTGCCTTTCATATTTATACCACTCAAATCTTTTGTATCGCATAAAAAAAAGACCATTTTAATTTCTCAAAAATTAATTATATCTCTTTCATGCATAGACGAGGTGGCATATATGTAAAAAAATAAAAGTTTTCATATAGATACATAGGAATTGAGTGGTATGAATGCAAATTTTCCTGTAAAAAAATCAAGAAGTATATTATATTTGTCATTTGATTGGATTTAGCTAGACCCTAACATGAAATTCTGAGTCCACAAGCCTATTCCCATTGGAAATGAATGAAAACAAAGTCATCACTTCCAGAAATAAATTCCATCTACATTAAACCCAAATGAGCCATAAGATATTACTTTTCCATGAAAACAACATTTATAAGCTCTAGGAACTCTGGAATCAGAGCAAGGCAGGCAGGTTCAACTAGCATAAAAAAGGTAGGAAGATTTATACACATACCACTCATATCTAAAGGATTTACATATCTAACACCTAAACTTCAATTTTTACATATATCCTACCTTACCTATGCACGCAAATGTGTATTTACTATTTCAAAAGTTCAAATAGTGGCATATTTTATGTGATATAAAAGATTTAGGTGGTGTAAATGTAAAAAGTAAAGTTCAGGTGCTAGATATGTAAATGCATAAAAATTGGGTTGTATGTATGTGAATGCCCAAAAAAAAAGAGGAAATTTACATAAATGCCACACAATTCTTATGCATTTGCATATCTAACACCCAAAGTTTAATATCCACCTGTATGACACCGGTGTTAAAACATATGCATAAAAATGTGTATTTTGCTTTTAAGAAGTTATTAATAATGATATTTTTTATGTAATGTTATAAACTTGGGATGTATGTATGTAAATATGAAAGTTTAGACGATAGATGTGTAAAAATATAAAAATTGAGTGATATGTAAGCAAATACCTCTTAAAAAAAAATTTGAACTTTAATAGAGAACTCACCCAGTGGCCAGCATCTTCAAGAACATGCATCTGGACTCCAGCTCCCTCATCTGAAGCCAGCTCCTCTGCAGCATGAATCCTCTGTAGATCTTCGAGGGCCCATCTATGTAAGCTTCGTTCGGCTTTTAAGAAGTTCATGTGGACGCCACGAGGAACATTTTCAACAATACCCCTGTATATAAAAATATTGTTTTAATAAATATTCATTGAACAAACAGGAAAATGCAGTGCTGCAATTTGATTTGAATCGTAAGGGGTTAAGTACCAAATATTTGTCGTCTCGTATGATGTGTACATGTCAGCAATTCCATTGAGATCGAAGTTCCATGAAAACCCTAAAGGTCTTGAATTTGAATTGCCAATGGGTCGGAGGTTTGTCGCCACCCACTACAACAACAGCGCAACCAAAGGATATGACATTTTAAAGGGGCTTTTACATACAAACTATCCAATTCTTAATTATTTAAATATCTAATAGCTAAAATTTGATTGTTTCATTTATATCACCTAAATCCTTCCTATCACATATAAAATATCACTATTTTAACTTTTGGAAGGTAAAATGAACCTTTTCATGCATACTTACAGTAGCAGATGTGTAAAAATAACTAACCAATTCTTAATTATTTAAATATCTAATAGCTAAAATTTGATTGTTTCATTTATATCACCTAAATCCTTCCTATCACATATAAAATATCACTATTTTAACTTTTGGAAGGTAAAATGAACCTTTTCATGCATACGTAAATATTAAAGTTCAAGTATTAGATATGTAAATACACAAGAATTGAGTTTTATGCATGTAAATCTTCCTGTTTTAAATGTAAAGAAAGGGGTCATTTTGCTTTTTTTTATTATTATTATTGCAACAATAGATGGCATGCTTTTCCAATGTTATGCAATTGACAATACTACAGTTTAAATACATCAGAAAGTTAGAATTTTAAATTTTTGTGTTGAATTTAAAGAATAGTGTTGCATATTGATAGGAAGAGAGGTATAAATACATAGTACAAGATCCAAATAAAAGAAATACATAAATTAAAAAATAGACCAATTAGAAAATTCATAGATATTGAAAAAAAAAAAAAAGCAAATAAAATATAATAAAAGCTAATAATAAGTGCAATAATAATTAGCCTAATAATTATAATACTCCCCATCAAGTTGAAGCATAGATATCTATCATGTTCAATTTGGATTTGAAATTGTCAAACAATAGCCGATAAAGATTCCTAATAAGAATATATGCTAATTGATAATTAGATGAGACAAATGGAATATAAATCTCATTTGAATCTAGTTTCTCCTTAAAGAAGTGCCTATTAACNTGATTTTATAAAAACCTTTTTTCCATTTGTTTATTCGTTTCATAATAAATGTCTCTACAACATCCTACACAATAAACACATCCACGGGGAAGGAACATTTACATAAATACTACTCAGTTCCTATATATTTACATTCATAAAACCTACACTTCAACTTATACATATATGACGACTTCTCTATGCATGAAAAGATATATTTCACATTTTTTAAAATTAAAAAGGATGGCATTTTTGATGTCATTAAAAAGAATTGGGTGGTATAAATGTACAATGAGAAGTGTGTTTAGAGATGTAAATTCTAAATACATAAGAATTGGGTGGTATTTATGTAAAAAAGATTACAACATTCTTATAGAACTTAAGCCGTCCGAATTCATCTCCTATTGAGGTCTCAAGCCACGTAGTACTTTGTTCGCCGCAACTGTACACTTGAATGATTTTGATAGAATTTTGAAAAGACCATCCGGGTTGTCTGCATGTACCTGTAAAAGCATGAACCGAGTGAGATTGTTCAGTGGAAGTGCATGCAGGCACAAAGGGCGGAAGAAAAATTATGTGCATCGCGAAATGGCAAATAATTATATTACATGAGAGAAAAGTGTTAAAATGGTTCATAGTGTTGAGGTGTAGAGCATGGAAGAGCACCCACGGCCAGACAAGCAGCCAGTGCGGCGCACTAGCGCTGGGGTCTGCAGTGCCCCATGCAGTCTATAGGGGCGCCTATGCACCCGGTTACACTCTTACAGAGAGCATAACATTCCCTAGGCAAAGAGTAGCGCGGGCGAGCGCACCAGATGCAGTTACTCCCGTTTCGGCTTAAAACCTCCATTCTGGAGGTGAAAAATGATTCACTCTCTCTGGCGTGGCATTCTCAATAGGTTTCTCTTGAAGAAGGAAAGCGTTGAGGAGAAGTTTAGCTATCTTCTTTTGTGAGATCGAGAAGAAGGCTTCGAACGAAGTCCTATAAGTTATATTCATTGTAGAGAAGAGATCTGAGTTAATTTTCTATATATTTTTAAATTTCATAGTAAAAATTTTTCGGTGGCGGGACTCCATGATTTTATCCTGTTTTTAGATTTTTCTATGTTAAATCTAGGTGCATTTTTTTTTATTGTTTTTTTGACATGCTTCTGTTCAAATATTTTATTCCGATTTTTTTGAAATAGAATGGTCCTATTCTGCTATATTGTTTTGATTTCTAATTGGATTGAAGCCCTAATAGAAGTTTATAAGTCTTCCATCCCTACATCTTGACTCGTTCAGGAATCCATTTTAGTCAAAGAATCTATAATATATAAATTAGTCCCTAGACTCTTTCAATATAGTTCGAAATAATTCCTACAAAAAATTAAATTGACAGTTTATAAACTTTGGAATTAAAATGACCCATGTAAATAGTTATGGGACTATTTTGGCAGTTTAGACTATTACATTAATAGCAATTGGACCAATAACAATTATATATTGCTACTAAATGAATAAGTTGGTTTTACATGAGAGCTAATTTGATTGCTAGAAATGCAAATAAGGCCTAAAAATGTAAAATTAAGTCCCGTAAGCCGCGTTTGAATGAGCTTATTTGTCGTTCGCCTTTGCTTGTTAAACTAGCCTAAATTTTGTGCATGTGTTTAGCTAGTTGATCTGAACTAGCTGTTTAAAATGAAGTCTATTTAAAGGTATTGTAGGCCAACGATCAAACAAAATTATGTTTAAATTTAAATTAGTACATAAACAAGCTTATAAAAACGAGCAGAATTCAAGTTAATTATCAAGATGAAAACGATTAAACATGAACGTTGAGCTTTTTTTTGACAGCCAGAGTTAGAAATCATATTTTTAAAAAGGGCCATTTACATAAATACCACCCCATTCCTATGTATTTACATAATCTAACATATAAATTTTGCCTTTTACATTTATACCACTCAAATCTTTTGTATCGCATAAAAAAAAGACCACCATTTTAATTTCTCAAAAATTAATTTTATCTTTTTCATGCATAGACAAGGTGGCATATATGTAAAACAATAAAAGTTTTCAATGCATAATATAGATACATAGGAATTGAGTGGTATGAAGGCAAATTTTCCTTTAAAAAAATCAAGAAGTATATTAAATTTGTCATTTGATTGGATTTAGCTAGACCCTAACATTAAATTCTGAGTCCACAAGCCTATTCCCATTGGAAATAGATGAAAACAAAGTCATCACTTACAGAAATAAATTCCATCTACATTAAACCCAAATGAGCCATAAGATATTACTTTTCCATGAAAACAACATTTATAAGCTCTAGGAACTCTGGAATCAGAGCAAGGCAGGCAGGTTCAACTAGCATAAAAAAGGTAGGAAGATTTATACACATACCACTCATATCTAAAGGATTTACATATCTAACACCTGAACTTCAATTTTTACATATATCCCACCTTACCTATACACGCAAATGTGTATTTACTTTTTCAAAAGTTCAAATAGTGGCATATTTTATGTGATATAAAAGATTTAGGTGGTGTGAATGTAAAAAGTAAAGTTTAGGTGCAAGATATGTAAATACATAAAAATTGGGTTGTATGTATGTAAATGCCCAAAAAAAAAGGAAATTTACATACATGCCACACCATTCTTATGTATTTGCATATCTAACACCCAAAGTTTAATATCCACCTGTATGACACCAGTGTTAAAAACATATGCATAAAAATGTGTATTTTGCTTTTAAGAAGTTATTAAGAATGATATTTTTTATGTAATGTTATAAATTTGTGATGTATGTATGTAAATATGAAAGTTTAGACACTAGATGTGTCAAAATATAAAAATTGAGTGATATGTATGCAAATACCTCTTAAAAAAAAATTTAAACTTTAATAGAGAACTCACCCAGTGGCCAGCATCTTCAAGAACATGCATCTGGACTCCAGCTCCCTCATCTGAAGCCAGCTCCTCTGCAGCATGAATCCTCTGTAGATCTTCGAGGGCCCATCTATGTAAGCTTCGTTCGGCTTTTAAGAAGTTCATGTGGACGCCACGAGGAACATTTTCAACAATACCCCTGTATATAAAAATATTGTTTTAATAAATATTCATTGAACAAACAGGAAAATGCAGTGCTGCAATTTGATTTGAATCGTAAGGGGTTAAGTACCAAATATTTGTCGTCTCGTATGATGTGTACATGTCAGCAATTCCATTGAGATCGAAGTTCCATGAAAACCCTAAAGGTCTTGAATTTGAATTGCCAATGGGTCGGAGGTTTGTCGCCACCCACTACAACAACAGCGCAACCAAAGGATATGACATTTTAAAGGGGCTTTTACATACAAACTATCCAATTCTTAATTATTTAAATATCTAATAGCTAAAATTTGATTGTTTCATTTATATCACCTAAATCCTTCCTATCACATATAAAATATCACTATTTTAAAATGAACCTTTTCATGCATACTTACAGTAGCAGATGTGTAAAAATTAAAGTTCAAGTATTAGATATGTAAATACACAAGAATTGAGTTTTATGCATGTAAATCTTCCTGTTTTAAATGTAAAGAAAGGGGTCATTTTGCTTTTTTTTTTTTAATTGCAACAATAGATGGCATGCTTTTCCAATGTTATGCAATTGACAATACTACAGTTTAAATACATCAGAAAGTTAGAATTTTAAATTTTCGTGTTGAATTTCAAGAATAGTGTTGCATACTTTTATTGATAGGAAGAGAGGTATAAATACATATTACAAGATTCAAATAAAAGAAATACATAAATTAAAAAATAGACCAATTAGAAAACTCAGAGATATTGAAACAAAAAATAAAAGAAGCAAATAAAATATAATAAAAGCTAATAATAAGTGCAATAATAATAAGCCTAATAATTATAATACTCCCCATCAAGTTGAAACATAGATATATATCATGTTCATCTTGGATTTGAAGTCATCAAACAATGACCGATAAAGATTCTTGGTAAGAATATCTGCTAATTGACAATTATATGAGACAAATAGAATATAAATCTCATTTGAATCGAGCTGCTCCTTAAAGAAGTACCTATTAATATCCACATGCTTCGTTCGATCATGTCAGAAAGGATTATGGGCAATATTAATGACTGTTTTATTATCACAGAACAACTAGAGAGGAGTAGAGACTGACATACGCAATTCACAGAGCATGGTGAGTAACTATAGAGCTTCACAGATACCTAAGTACATGGAGCGAAACTTGGCTTCAACACTGCTTTGGGCCAAAACAAACTATTTTTTGCTTTTCATTGTGACAAGATTTCCCAACATGAATAAGCAATATCCTGAGGTGAATTGCTTATCATAAAGACACCTGGCCTCATCCGCATTTGTATAAATAGCAATAGAACAACAGGTGTGTTGAAAATATGGAAACTAGTCCACTTTGCTCCTATTGACAAGTTTGACATCTATGGAAGTTATTTGAATTGCTCTTAATTAATTCCTTAAATGGGCCTTAAAATTGGATTGAATTAAGGAACGCCACCTGCTATTTATATGCTTCTTCGGCTGAAACTTTGTGTGGATTATACAAACGGGATATAGAATAATAACGAGGTGGTTGTTCCGTAAACTGCTGCTTCTTCCTCTATTCTTCGACCTGCAACTTCTCTCCAGTTTCCTTTGATCTTCTGTCATGTGACTCTCTGGTAGAGAGAGAAAGGAGAATAGAGAGAGAGAGAGTTTTTTTTTGTAAAATCATTGATGCGATCGACAAGTGTAAGTCCTCAAAGCAATAAAATCTTCTGCAACTCCGTGGACGTAGGCAATTTGCTGAACCACGTAAATTTGTGCTCTTCTCTGTTTTGCGAATTTCTTGTTCAAATTTTTCATTTTATTGCCGTCGTTTTTTCACAACAACAAATATCAGAAACTTGATTCGGATTTGAGGAAAAATGATGACAAGAAGCTAATTGAAATCTGTTGGATCGACAGGTTCTGAGGGTTATTCGATTAATCTTGTCAAGATTCGTTGCCCACAAAGTCATCAAGGAAATGACTATTGCATATCTCATGACAGATTTATCTAGTATGTATGAAAAGTCATCGGCGAATAACAATGTGCAACTGATGAAAATTTTATTCAATTTGAAGATGATAGAAAGTACATTTGTTGCACAATATCTGAATGATTTTAATACTATCACAAATCAATTGTCGTCTGTTGAAATTAAATTTGATGATGAGATATGTGCGCTCATATTGTTGGTTTCATTATCAAATAGCTGGGAAGCCATGAGGATGACAATTAGCAATTTTGTAGAGAAATCTAAGCTGAAATATGATGATATTCGTGATTTGATTTTGGCTGAGGAGATGCGTAGGAAAAATTTTGGCGAGAAATTGGGTTCGAATTCAACACTGAATGTTGATTCCAGATGGAGATTACAAGAGAAAAACTCAAACAAAAGAATATCAAAATCAAAGCACAAAGCCGAGAGCAAGTCAAAGCCTAGCCAGTAGACAACTTGCTGGAATTGTGGTCGTACTGACCACATAAAAAAAAAACTACAAAAATTCGAAAACGGAGAATAATAGCGTTAATGTTGCAACTAACGAAGCACAGAATAAACTATTGCTGACAGTTCACAGTTTTGTTGATGACTTGATAATGGATTCATAGGTTTTGTTCCATATATATTCCCACCAGGAGTTAATGTAAAACTATGTTACAGGTGACTTTGTGAAGATATATTTGGCTGATGGAGAAGCTCTGGACGTGGTGGGATGAGAGACTTTAATATTGCACTCCCTAACTAGAGCAAATGATCTTTGCAAAATGCATACACATTCATGAGTTGAAGAAAAACCTCATTTTTGTTAAGCAGTTCAATGAGGGTGGTCATTCAGTAGTGTTCTAAAATAGCACCTGGAAAATTATCAAAAAATCATTAGTATTAGCTTTGGGTAAAAAAACTGACACACTATATATGACTACAGGTTTACTCAACACTATTGCTACTACAGTTTCAGAGAGCATGATAGATTTCTGGCATTACAAGCTTGTTCACATGAGTCAGAGGGGTTTGAAAGAACTTTAGTCAAGAGACAAGCTATCATAACTGAAGTCAATTGATCTCAGCATGTGTGAGAGTTGCATTATGGAGAAGTAGAAGAATGTCAATTTCTTGAAAAGTGGCAGAGCGTCAAAAACATGAAAACTAGATCTTATACATGCAGATGTGTAGAGACCTTCTCCAGTGACATCTCTTGGAGTCTCTTGTTACTATGTCACGTTCCTTAATGACTACATCAGAAAGGTGTTGAATTTAATTCTTGAAGTATAAATCAGATGTATTTAATATGTTCAAAATTTGAAAAGTCATGGTTGAGACAGAGACAAATTTAAAACTGAAATGTTTGAGGTCTGATAATGGTGGTAAGTATATTGATGGTGGTTTCAAAGAGTATTTTATGTAGCTCAGGAAATTATAACGAAGAATATCATTCCTGGGACACCACAGAAAAATGGTGTTGTTGAGCGCATGAACAGAGTCATTAATGAGCGGGCTAGAAGCATCAGATTGCACGCCAGACTACCACCAACTTTCTGGTAGGAAGACGTTCAACACTGCAGTTTACCTGATCAACAGGAGGTCATTTGTTCTATTAGACTGTAAATTGTCTGAGAAAAATTGAAGTGGGAAAGAGGTCAAATTTTCCAACCTTAAGATTTTTTGCTCTCTTATGTTTTTATTAATCTTGAGGCTCGTAGCAAGCTCGAGGCTAAGTCAAATAAATTTTATTTTATTGGCTATAGAGATGAGACATTTGATTATCGTTTCTGTGATGATCAGAACCGGAAGATCATAAGAAACAAAAATGTCATTTTCAATGAGAATATCATGGNACAACCAACTATTTTTTGCTTTTCATTGTGACAAGATTTCCCAACATGAATAAGCAATATCCTGAGGTGAATCGCTGAGCATAAAGACACCTGGCCAAATCCGCATTTGTATAAATAACAATCGAACAACAGGTGTGTTGAAAATATGGAAACTAGTCCACTTCGCTCCTATTGACTTTGACATTTATGGAAGTTATTTGAATTGCTCTTAATTAATTCCTTAAATGGGCCTTAAAATTGGATTGAATTAAGGAACGCCACCTGCTATCTGTATGCTTCTTTGACTGAAACTTTGTGTGGATTATACAAACGGGATATAAAATAATAATGAGGTGGTTGTTCCGTAAACTGCTGTTTCTTCCTCTACTCTTCGATCTGTAGCTTCTCTCCATTTTCCTTTTATCTTCTGTCTCGGGTAGAGAGGTGGATAGAGAGAGAAAGGAGAATAGAGAGGGAGAGTTCTTTCTTGTAAAATCATCGATGCGATCGACGAGTGTAAGTCCTCAAAGCAATAAAATCCTCTACAACTCCGTGGACGTAGGCAATTTGCCGAACCACGTAAATTTGTGCTCTTCTCTGTTTTGTGAATTTCTCGTTCAAATTTTTCACTTCATGACCATGGTTTTTTCACAACAACTAATATCAGAGACTTGTTTCAGATTTGAGGAAAAATTATGGCAGGAAACAGATTGAAATATGTTGGATCGACAGATTCTGAGGGTTATTCGATTAACCTTGTCGAGATCGGTTGTCCACAAAGTCATCAAGGAAATGACTATTGCAGATCTCATGACAGTTTTATCTAGCATGTAAGAAAAGCCATCGGCGAATAACAATGTGCAACTGATGAAAAATTTATTCAATTTGAAGATGACAGAAAGTATATTTGTTGCACAGCATCTGAATGATTTTAATACTATCACAAATCAATTGTCGTCTGTTGAAATTGAATCTGACGATTAGATATGTGCACTGATATTGTTAGTTTCATTGTCAAATAATTGGGTAGCCAAAATGATGACAGTTAGCAATTCTAAAGGGAAATCTAAGGTAAAATATGATGATATTCGTGATTTGATTTTGCCTGAGGAGGTGCGCATGAAAGATTTTGGCGAGACCTCGAGTTCGAATTCAACACTAAATATTGATTCCCGAAGGAGATCACAACAGAAAAACTCAAACAAAAGAAGATCAAAATTAAAGCACAGAGGCAAGAGCATGTTAAAGCCTGGTCAATATGCAACCTGCTGGAATTGTGACCATACTGACCACATAAAAAACAACTACAAAAATTCGAAGGAGACGGAGAATAATAGCGTTAATCTTGTAACTAACGAAGCACAGGATGGGCTATTGCTGACAATTTATAGTTTTGTTGATGACTTGATACTGGATTCATAGACTGCATTTCATATATATTCCTATCGAGAGTTAATGTGAAACTATGTTGCAGGTGACTTTGTGAAGGTATATCTGGCTGATAGAAAAACTCTGGACGTGGTGGGATGAGAGAAGTTGGTATTGCACTCCCTAACAAGAGCAAATCAAATTTTCAACATGCAGGCACATTCATGAGTTGAAAAAACTCTCATTTTTGTTAAGCAATTCGATGAGGGTGGTCATTGAGTAGTGTTTTAAGATAGCACCTGGAAGAATATCAAAAAATCATTAGTATTAGTTTTGGGTAAAAAAACTGACACACTATATATGACTACAAGTTTACTCAACACTGTTGCTACTACAGTTGCAGAGAGCACAATAGATTTCTGGCATTACAGGCTTGATCGCATGAGTCGGAGGGGTTTGAAAGAACTTTAATCAAGAGGCAAGCTATCATAACTGAAATCGGTTGATCTCAGTAAGTGTGAAGAGTTGCATTATGGGAAAGTAGAAGAATGTTAGTTTCTTGAAAAGTTACAGAATGTAAAAAACAGAAAAACTAAATCTTGTACATGCAGATGTGTAGAGACCTCCAGTGCATCTCTTGGAGTCTCTTGTTACTGTCACGTTCCTTAATGACCACATCAGAAAGGTGTGAGTTTAATTCTTGAAGTATAAATGAGATGTATTTAATGTGTTCAAAACTTGAAAATTCATGATTGAGATAAAGACAAGCTTAAAACTGAAATGTTTGAGGTCTGATAATGGTGGTAAGTATATTGATGGTGGAGTTCAAGGAGTATTATGCAGCTCAAGGAATCATAATGGAGAAGACCATTCCTGGGACACCACAGAAAAATAGTGTTGCTGAGCGCATGAACAGAGTCATTAATGAGCGGGCTAGAAGCATGAGATTGCACGTCAGACTACCACCAACTTTCTGGTCAAAAGCGTTCAGCACTGCAGTTTACCTGATCAACAAGAGACCATTTGTTCCATTAGACTGTAAATTGTCTGAGGAGGTTTGGAGTGCGAAAGAAGTCAAATTTTCTCACCTTAAGACTTTTGGCTATCTCTCTTATGTTTTTATTAATCTTGAGGCTCGTAGCAAGCTCGAGGCTAAGTCAAATAAATGTTATTTCATTAGCTATGGAGATGAGGTATTTGATTATCGTTTCTGTGATGATCAGAACCGGAAGATCATAAGAAACAAGAATGTTATTTTCAATGAGAAGATCATGTACAAGGACAAGTCTAACACAATTTTTGAAGTGGCTTCTCAGGAATCCGAGATGGTAAGGTTTGATGATCTACAAGAGGTAACAGTGCAGTGCAGTGATGAAAGTGATGAAGAAGTGGGTCTGGGGCATCCATTTCTATTGTTTCGCAGTTTGGTTCAGAGTCGTTAACCCCTACAACTACAGTTTGTAGGTCAGTTAGGAATAGACGTTACCTTCAGCGTTACTCACCGAGCTTGAACTACATTTTGTTGATAGATGGTGAAGAACCACTGAGTTATAAAGATATCTTGCAAGATGAAAATTCGAACAAGTTTGAGCTGGACCATAAATGAGGATATAGATTCCCTGCCAGAGAATCAAACTTAGGAGCTGACAGAACTTCCACCATGAATAAAGACATTGCACAACAAGTGGATGTACCAGGTGAAAACTGAGCATGATGACAGTAAGAGGTACAAGACTAGACTTGTTCAAAAGGCTTAATAATAGAGACGGGATATTGCCCATGCAGTGAGAGTTGTAAGCAGAAACATGAGCAACTCAGGAAAAAGCTTGGAGTTAAAAGGCTATGTTGACTAAGGGTGTTACTCTTGAGAAACTAAAGTTGTGCGCAACTTCAGCTGATCTTATAGCTTGAAGACAAAGACTTCGAGTTGCAGAGATGGAGGATATCACGTTTAAGGAAAAAGTAGGTACAACCAGCATATGATGCAGCCAGTGAGTAATGCAGTTAGTGCCCCAGTCTCAAAGTGGGAGAATTGTTGAGAATATGGAAACCAGCCCACTTCGCTACTATTGGCAAGTTTGACATCTATGAAAGTTATTTGAATTGCTCTTAATTAATTCCTTATTGGATTTTGCTTTGCTTTGGAAAGATTGTAACTTCCAGTGTCTTCTTCCTCATGATTTCTAGAAATAAGGAATTACCCTAAATGGGCCTTAAAATTGGATGGAATTAAGGAACATCATTTTGCTTCTTCGGCTGAAGCTTTGTGTGGCCGAGGTGGTTGTTTCGTAAACAGTTGCTTCTTCCTCTATTCTTCGGCCTGTAATTGCTCTTCGGTTTTCCTTTGAACTTCTATTATGTGACTCTCGGGTAGAGAGGTAGAGAGAGAAGGAGAGAGAGAGAGAGAGAGAGATAGAGGTGAAGAGAGTTCTTTCTTGTAAAATTGTTGAGATGATCGATGAGTGTAAATCCTCAAAATAATAAAATCCTCTGTAACTCCGTAGACGTAGACAATTTGCTGAAACACGTAAATATGTGCTCTTCTCTGTTTTGCCAATTTCTCATTTTTGTTTTATTATAGTTGTTTTTTCACAACAAGGTGTTGCGAGAAAAAAACAAACCTGAACCTGGAGTGTCTTTTAAGTAGTAAATGATCCCGTGGATAGCTCAGAGATGGTGCTCATAGGGATCATGTATGAATTGACTCACAATACCTACTACGTGACACATATTAGGGAGAGTATGTGTGAGGAAAATGAGTTTTCCCACGAGCCATTGGTAGCGAGTTTTGTTTGTTGAAAACGCATTGGAAACATTAGCTAATTTCTCATTGGGATCCATTGGGATCACTACTGGTTTGCAAAAAGGAGAAGGTTATTCTTTGTGAATAAATTAAGCACATATTTGCACTGAGAAAAGCAAATGTCCCGGGATGACCGAACAACTTTCATGCCTAAGAAGTAGCCTTCATTTCAAAACGAAGTAACAAGAATACCTTTCAGAGATTCCAATGCCGGTAGATCAGGTACAATATCGTCAATATAGTCGATAAGGATAACAATTTTTCTACCGAAGAAATGTCAAAAGAAGAGAGTATGATCTGAATGAGCTCATGAAAAAACATGACCCATTAACACCTTTGTGAACTTACCGAATCAAAACTTGGATTGTTTCAGTCTGTAGAGAGGCTTCCACAGTCGACAGACTTGTCCCCACATAATAGTAGAGTCAAAACCTAGAGGGAGGCACATGTACACATCTTCGGTGAGATTCCCATTTACGAAAGCATTTTTAACATTCTGTTGGAGTAAAAGTCATTCAAAATTTATAGCAAGGGAAAGTAGGTCCCGATTAGTGTTTAATTTAGTAACCGGAGCAAATGTTTCCTCATAATTAACTTTGTATGTTTGTGAGTAGCCTTTGGTGACTAATCGTGCATTGTTGCTTTCAAAAGATCCATCGAAACTTAAACTTGGTTCTAAAAATCCAGTGACACCTGTTTTCTTAAATATAGGAAGATCCACAATATCTCATGTATGATTCAGCTGAAGGGCATCCATTTCATCAATTACTACAACTTCCCAGGAAATGTCAACTGATGCCGCTTTGATGGCAGGTGAAGATCCGTCAGAGGAGCACAAAAAGTTTTATAGGTCGTCAATACATTGTAAAAAGAGATATTTTTTCATTAAATAAAGAGAGCTTGCCTAATTACACACCTCAACAGGAGAACTCACCCCCTCATTCGGAGTAGTGTCAATTATGGGGAAGTCACTCAGAGCGGATTTCAGGTCTTGTAAAGAGTTAAGAGGGCTCCACAGTGGGATCATGAGTGCGCCAAGAATAGACATGGAGAATGGGAGAAGGTTTTAGTTGTTCGGATCTAGAGGGACAGAGGGCTCAAATATAACGGTAATAGAAATACCCACAGGAGTGGATAAGGAATATTGTCCAAGAAATCATGCACTTACATAGGGTTTATTTGTGGTATGATCAAAACATTGATAGCCTTTTTAAGTAACAGAATATCCTAAGAAGACATTTTATAAAACTGGGATCAAGTTTTCTATGATTAATGGTAGTGTTCCAAACAAAGGTTGTGCACTCAAAAAATTTGGGTCTAAAGGTGTTGAAGAACCGATTGATAGGGAAACATGACATCAAGATGGCTAATGAAAATTTAAAATTGTGAATCTTTGGAGGAATTCTATTAATAAGATAAGCAGTAGTAAACACGATATTATTCCAAACACTTTTTGAGATATTAGATTGAAACATAATGGAGCGAGTTACTTATTTTGTTGAAGAGGTCTGTACATGAGCTATGATGGAGGATGCCCTTACTTACCAAGAACTCGATTAAAATAGAATAAAAAAATTCACGATCATAGTCGGTTAGAAGGAAATGAATTGAAGTTTTGAATTGGGTCAAAATAGAGTGAAAATTATTAAAAGTGACACAAGCTTCAGATTTATCTTTTAAGATATAGATCTACTTCATTCAAATGTTTTATCAATTAAGGTAAAGAGACACTGTTTATTAATATAGCTGAGAGTGTGACAGGTCTCTATAAGTCATTGTGAATAAGAGTAAAGGGGGTAGAAGGCGTGTAAAAATGAGATTTACAAGGAATGCGATGATGTTTAACTAATTGAAAAATATCAGATTTGAAGTTAGCATAATTTTCATTAGTAAACATCGACGGACACAATTATTTTAAATGCTGAAAACTGGGAAGACCCAAACAATAATACAACATAATAGAACGTTCAGTGGATTGAGAAAAACTATAATTAGTGGGAGAAGTGTCCATGTTTTTCATGTCTTTCTTTTGGAAGAAGTAGAGCCGAACTACTCTTTTAGAAGTCCCAATCATCATCCCCAAATGATGATCTTGAAAGACACAAACATTAAGAGAAAAATTAGCAATGCAGTCTGTCATGTGTTAGTTTACTAACAGATAACATGTTATACTTAAACATAGGGACATGTAACATAGATTCCGAAGTTAGATCAGTGGTGTTACTGATCATTTACTAGCAATAAAGTTACAGGAGTTGTCAACAATTTTAATTGTCTTTCCTAGAGCATGGATAATATGTTGAGAAAGCTTGAGAGCATCCAGTCATGTGGTACATGACACCTGAATCAATCATCTATGGACTAGAAAAAGAAGCGAGTGTCATAGAAGTGATGCCTTGACGAACATGGGAGGTTGATAACCCAGAAATGAACTGATTGAATCCGAGCAGTTTGATTAATTGCTCCATCCGACTTTTAAGAGACTCAAGTGATTCTAGAGTGTGTTCCAAGTGGGAGATGGTTGTATTGTATTAGATTCAGATGTCATAGTGAGACTCTTAGCACAGGACTTGGCTGAAGATTTGTATGTCGATTTCCTATGAAGATTTCAACACTTTTCTCGAGTATAGTTGGGTTTGTGACAGTAATCGCAAGTGGATCCAATGCCTCGAGGACTGTTTAATGAGTGTTGTATACTATTAGTGGTCAAGGCGGATGATTCAACTGAAGTCGCGGCGACGAGCATGACAATTTCTGTGAAAGCAACACGAGCAGAAGAGGATCCAGACCAAGAATACGACCCCAGACTTCATCAATGTTTTTGTTAAGGCCAGTCAGAAATTGAACCATGTGATCTTTTTCTACAATTTTCTGAAAGAGGGAAATATCTGTCCGAGATTCCCATGTGGCCATGTGTAATCATAATAGAGATCACATTCCATCTATAAAACCACAAACTTATTGTAGTACTAGGTCACAATTCTCGACCCCTATTTTTCCTAGTAGATCTTTTTGGAAACCTAATAAAGTTGGTTGGAGTTCCCTAGATTTAAATAGGTATCCTGAACTGCAGTCCACAAGGCACTAACAAAAATTTGAAACAAATACGATCTCAACCAATTTTTAGTCTCCATAGAGTTAAACAGCCACGACATGAGAGTATAGGGTTTAGTGTAAAATTCTCCACTTTTCACCTTTCATACGTTGGGTCAGTTTTAGGAAGTTCACGAATCATTTCGGTGAGATAGCCGTATTTCCCGCGTCCCTTGATGAAGAAAGACACGACTTAGGACCATTGGAAAAAAACTAGATCAGTTCAATTCATGGGTGATGAATAGGAAGTTCATGTGGTTTTCCGAACCTCCGATCTGCGGAAGGATTAAGATCAGTGTCGACCCTCCAACAGACTCAAACACACCGTCAGAAGAAGGCTTGTTGGTGGAAGAGTCTGTCATTATTCCAACAGAACCAAATGTTATGTTGGGATGTGCAAAACATAGAAATATCTTAGAGAAAACAACCAGGAAGAAAGCGACAAGTGCGTCATGGCAAGCAACAATAGGTGCAACAAGGCAAGCAACATAAGGTGCAGCAAGAAATGCGACAAAACAAACAATAGCAGGAGCAAGCTATAGGAGAAAAGAACATTGATCCATTGAGGAAATAAAGGGTTGTCTATGGCCCAAAGGTAGGAAGGATCAAGTGATCAAGTTGCTAGGGCAGTATCGTAGTGCGGAAAAGCAGTCGCGGTACGAGAAAGCAGTCCTGGTGCCGGAAAGCGAAGGGAAAACAATCTCCTAATTCGACAAAGCAGTTGCAACAGACAAGCCATAACATCGTAAAACGGTCGCTTGGATGTGCAAGTAACGCGGTAAAACAACCACAACAGATGAGGCCTTATGGCTAGGGTAGAGGTTCTAGGTATAGAACCATACTCTGATATCATGTTGAATTTAGAGTATAGGTTGCATGCTTTTATTGAGAAAAAGAGAGGTATAAATACATATTACAAGATCCAAATAAAGGAAAGACATAAATTCAATAAACCAACTAGGAAATAGATAAATATGGAAACAAAATTAAAGGAAACAGATAAAATCAAATGAAAGTTAATAATAACTGCAACAGAAATTAGCCCAATAATCGAGCAAATAATTTTAATATTATGTTATTTTTTTATTTCATGTTGAAATTCTCAAATAGTTGTTATCATTTTATTAACAAGTGGTCTTAAATTGTTTTATTAACAAGTGCTTTTAAATTAGTATGACGTTTTTCTTTAAAGACACTTGTTAACTAAATAGGTAGATTTTAATTTATGAACCTTCATTTTTTTCTTTTATAATCTATAAATAATATTAGTTGCACTGAAAAATTCTAACATTTCGTAATGGTATTTTTATAAACAAAAGATTATTGGATAATCAAATGAATGAAATGATACTTGAGGCATAGGTGAGTGTTCTTTCTTTATCTAAGTTGTATGCATAGAATTTTCCTCTTAATCTCCTCCTTTTCATCCTCCCACCTCCATCACTCAACACGAGCAATGCAGGCTTAGATATGAGTGAGTGATGAAAAAGGAATCAGAAAAAATCCTTAGTAGTTCATATTAGGCTGGTTTTGGCACTGACAAACATGATAGTGATGATTATGTAGATTTATTGTTAGAAAAGTAAAGCGACAAAATAGTCATCCGACCATTTACATGATACCAATCTCTATAAAAGTGTCAAAATAGTCCCATACTCCTTAAATTGGGACTGAAATAGTGCTCTGTAGAGACAATTTCAGCCCATTTTAAAAAAAGTATGGGGACAAAATTAACACTTTATAGGACCACCGCTTAAGAGTCCGGGGCTTTTCTCATCATTTATGTAATAGTTTACTTCAAGAAAAAGGCCCTCAAAAATAGTATGAAAAACAGAGATTGAAATTTCCTAAAGATAGAGAACCAGAGAACATAAAAATTCTGTATTGTTACTTCGATGGGAATATAGATAGGATAATTAGTCGTTACCATCAATTATTGAGTATGCTTTCAATTACCTGTGCAACATCTCTAGAGAATCCCTGTTGAACAATAGCAGACACAACTTCCTGCTTTGAAGAGATCTGTAAAGACGAAAAACTAACATAACCAAAAGATAGCACCATTGAATTAAAATACATATTTAGAGCAGCTATCACAATTAGTTGAGAATGCACTAAACAATTTCCTTGTGCAGAAAAAAGGATATAAGACCCCAATTCATGCTAAACAACCAGAATCTTTTAGCATAAATATAGAACAGAATAATAAGGGTTGACTGTAAAATTAAAAATAAGAAGGGAGAAGAAAAAGGGAGAAAAAGAATAATTAATTAAAACATTACCTTCTCCCGCTACGAGTGCTCAAGCTTCGTTTCAACAACCGTTCGCCCCATTCCAGTTACAAACTGCAACGAAAACAGAAAAGCAAGGCTTTCCCCTCTTTTTGGCCCGAACCAAGCTAGTTTCTACCTTTCTCCTATTATGTCCTCTCATCATTCCCATCTCTTCTCTCGTTCGAAGCACTCACACGTCTCCCGCCATTCCTTCCTCTGTGCACTCAAGCCTACGCCTTCTTCCTCTTCGTTTGTCTTTTATCGCAACAAGCCGCAAAGGACACCTTGCATCTCTTAGCTTCGTCTTCTTCCTCCAATTCGAAAGCTGCATGCAAAACCAAAGCCCTCCCCACTTATCCTTCGAGATCAAAGCAAACGACACAAGCACTCACATCCTTCACTGTTCTTCCTCCCTTTCCTCACAAGAAATTGGCCTAGCATTATGCCTTTTTATCCAAAGCCCTACGAGCTGAGGCTTCTTTTGTTACTTCTTGACCAGTCTCCCAAAGCCTTCGTGCTTGTTTGTTTCCCAACTTCAATCCTTCCCGTGCGTTTTCCCTGTGTCGAAACTCTCTGAAACCGGAATTAACCCGAACCACAATAGAAAAATAGATTTTATTACTAAAAAAATAACAAGGTTACAATCATGACTCAGTGGTGGTTGGTTGGAAGGAAATAGATTTTATTACTAAAAAAATAACAAGGAAATACAACACCACAAATCTCTGACTAGGGCGAGATTAGACGACCGATGGATGGCGAGATGGATGGGAGGAGTGGTGGTTGGTTGGAAGGGAACGGGTTGGTATGCAATGGGAACTTGGAAAAGGGATTAGGAGGGCGACAGTACAGGAAACTGTAAGGTGGCGCTAGTGTTGTGAGGGTTGGACGGGCTGATGGTAATAACGGGAGAGGTAGGAGAATGTTATAGTGATTGTAGGGAGGGAAGGGGGGCGGTTTGCTGGGATGAAATAATCAGCGGCTGGAAGTGGAGAGATTAGGTACTTACAGCTCTGTTGAGCTCACTTTTGGCGGAGGTGTAGTTTTTCTCCTCTTTAATAGCCTAGGGTCTAGCCGTAGGTGACCACTACTACTTAATAGGTAAGACTACTGTGGAGAAACTCAAGGAGCATCCCTATAGAACTGTTGGTCTTAGGATTGACCGTACGCATTTATCTGACGTCGTCGTACTCTTCGCCATCCTGTTTCATAAAGCTCCAGCCGAGTTTTTGACGCGGTCCGGGTCGCGATGCGTTTTTGTCCCGATCGTTGACGAGGTTACCTAAACAACTCCGGTTGATGAAACAAACTGCGCCAACACGTCCGGAACGTCGATTTTACCTGGGGGGCGTTTGTTTCATTCCGACGACGCGTCTAGGGAAAGATGTGTAATTTAGGTATAATTATAATAATAAAAAATATTATTATTATTATTATTTATAACCTAAATCTATCTCCTCCCTCCCCGCCTCATTCTCTCAAACTCGTGGGCCTGCCTCAGCCCTAGATTGGCTCATTCGGTTGCATGGACCGCTCCTTCAAATCGTTGGGGGGGATTCGTTTCTGCGTTCACCTCTCGCACGCGAGACAAATCTCACAGACGCCCATCCCTCGTATCCTATCTTCTGCATTCTGAGTTCGATCTTCTTTGCTGCGGATTGTATCCTCTGCGAGGATCTAATCCTCTGCCTCTCTCAAGCCATATGCGATCTCTTAATCATTCCTTCTCCTTTTCTAATCTATATGAGGCTTTCGTTTGGTGCATTTCAAAGGGCCAAAAATCTCGGAGGGGGGGGGACTCTGTCATTTTCTTCTCTCACTTACTTATTTAGTCTGTTGTACTTGGGTTGGTTTTCTCTTACTGTTAGAGGAATGATTGAAGTGGAGGAGTGCTTTGAAAATTTCTCCCCGTTCTGTGCTTTTTCTTTCTTCGGTTTTCTCTCTGCCGAGCCCCTTAGCTTAGTGCAGTGGACGATACAACATGCTTGATTGATATTACACTTATGTTTTTTTGAAATACTTGGTACTCAAGCATCAAGAAATGGAAATGTGAGCATGTTCTAGGAGTTAGACTTGATTACTTGCTTAAAGTGGTGAAGCTATGGCATGTTTCTATTTATTGTAGCATATTTCTATTGTAAGCAATTAGGAGAGTTGAAACATGGCTTTGAGACAATGTTAGCTCCTTTTGCAAGCATGTTAGGATATGTATCATGAAGCTTTTCTTTATTCTTATCTAGCATGAGACATTGGAAGGTTTATTTGGTCTTTCACGCATGTGGGGCTCGGTTTTAGCTCCTGTGGTTGCCTCATTTGTTTGAAATCTATATGGAGTATGAAAAGATTTATTTTGGAAATCCCTCGGAACTTATTTTGAAGGCTTGGTGTTTGATTTATCACAGCTCTTTCTTGTTCAAGTATTGGTTGAGAAAAAAAAAATTTTTTTGGAGGCCTTGAAATGTTAACTTTGAGGTTTATGCATGCTTCTCTACTTCATGTTATTCTTCTCATATGAAACACATGTTGAGATGGATTTGTTTTAGCCACCGGATGACACGATTTTTGGCCTTTGCTGGGCTCGATTTTGGCTCCGTGGCTTTTCCTTGCTCGAAATACATGTTATGAGAAAATTTATTTAATTTGAAAAAACCTGTAACTTGTTTTGATGGCTTGGCTTAGCTCCTCATGAGACATCCTTTTTCTCAAATATCTGTTGGAAAATGTTTCATGTTTGGAATAGTTAGGTTGGTGGCCCAAATGTGTTCTCTATGTTGTTGTTCTTGTTTAAGATATATATTGGCTCCATAAATTGATGTTTCAAAGGCATGTGAGTTATTCTTTGGCTTTGAATGACTCGGTTTTATCTTGAGGTGGCTGAAATTTTAATTTCCGTTAAAGCTTGGGTTTTAATCTATGCTCGGGCTCTGTTCTGGCTTTGAATGACTCGGTTTTGCTTGCTTTGGCCCTTACTAGCTGAGAGCTTATGGTGGAGTTTGTTCGGACATTTTCTTGGTCTTACTCGTGAGCCTGTTGGTGGGTCATTCGGGATTGTTTGGATCTTCTTGTTGGGCTTGATTAGCTTGAATTTTGTTGATGAATCAAGTTTGTCATTCCAAAAATTATAATCATTTTATTTATCCTCTTATGTATGTCGAGGGAGCATAGTAGCCATTGATGGTTCTTTTGGTTGCCTCAGTTGTAAGCCTTAACAGCCCCCCTTTCCTCTTTGGATGCCTTAGTTGTGAGCCTTACTTGTTGTTCCTTAGGTAGCCTTTGGTCGTGGGCCTTAGCAGCTGTTCCTTGCTGCCTTGAACCGTGAGTCTTAGTAGTTGCCTCCCTTATGGGTTGCCTTGGTCGAGAGCCTTAGTTGTTGTTCATCTCTTTGTATTGAGCTTGGTTGTGAGCATTTATGTGGTTTTAGCCAGATGTTTTTATGCTTATTTAACATATGAAGCTTTTGATTACATTTGGAATTGGATGACTTTGATGTTGGCATGATTTTGGAAGTAAAAATGGTTGTCGTCCCTGAGATGCTTTCCTTTTGTTCGAGTTGTGGAATTTGAAAGTTCATTTTTAAGGGAGCATATGTTGATTTAAATTGAATTCATAAAAAATGTTTCGGGAGTTTGACATTAAAGTTGTGATATCGTTTGAGTGCAGGCTCGGGTGTGCATATAATTAGTAGTAGAGCCATGTGTGCGACCGTCACATTGACTTGGGTTGATCCACTTATAAAATGTGAGAAAATGATATCATTTCAGATTGATTCAAGGATTTTAGAGCCTTCTTTTTCAGGTTTTTTCGTCATGAGTTTTAAGGGCTGATTCATCCTCCTTTTTGATGTTTCCGGTGGATCAGTGTCTCCTCTCTCTCACCTGATTTTTGTTCATTTTTTTTCTTGCTTCTTGGTTCGATTTTCGATGCTTATGTCCGATGCATAAGAGTTCACATATAGCATTTTGCTATACGTGAAACCATCAAGCAAGATCGCAAGTAATTCGGTTTTATTTTGGGGCTTAGGGCAGTGATGACAAAGGCACACCGATGATAGAGCAGAATGATATGTCATCCTACGACATCGGGATCTGATTTAGGAACCTATCAGGATCCGATTCAGGAACCCGGTGAGCTGTAGAATGACAGTATCATTCACCGACATAAGATTAGCGAGAGTTGACCCGAACCTTCTTAGGTTGTTGGTGGTTCTACGTCCGACAGCGCGATAGACTCGTGGACAACTACTTTTCAAAATTGATAAAAAATAAATTTGATAAGAACGAATACACCTTTTTTTAAAAATAAAAATATATTTTTTCGCTACAAATAAAATTGATATAACCCTTTTGTATGCTTGAAACTTATGTGCATGCTTAAAATACAAATTTTAAATACATTTTAAACATTGGTCCACCTGTTGATTACCTGTTTGAGCTAAGGAGTACCCTCCTGAGTTAGGTTTGATAGGACATCCTTCTAGTTGAGTGGCGGGCTTTATACATCCGGGTGACCGAGTAGCCTTCGACGACCATCGAGTATTAATATATAGTTGAGCATAGCCCCGACCCGAGTGCTTGCGGTCCCCCCTTTCAGAATTTTTCATATATTTTCTTGGAATTCTTGGACAAAACACTCGTGGTCACTTTTCGGGATTTTCCCGTGTTTTCTATGATTTTCATCGATTTGTCAATCTCCTCACATTTTCCTTGTCGCGAGTCTTTTGACGATTTTTCTCGAGATTTATGGGTGATGTTTCTTTACTTCATTTATATAAAGCATTTCAGTTTGTTTCCTCAAATTTTGTTGCTTGTATTTGATTGCATCAATTATACCTAAGGAACTGCGGATCTCCCAGGTATACAGGTTTGCTTTGTGTTTACAGCATGTTACTTTCTTGCAAATCACCTACCTACTGTACTTCTTACTTTTCCTTTACACCGCACGCTGTACTGTTCTCTTTATTACATACTCTACTACTTATCCTGCGCTACATACTCTACTGATATACTATAGACTGTGCAACTTTAACATGTTCCCTATCAAATGTTTAAAAAACTACAACCGTAGGGTCGTTGGATTTGATATCATAACCTGACACCCTAGAAAACTTAAACTCATCACGATAAGGAGCTTGGAGCTAGCGCGGTGAGCAGCACAGTCATCTTCAACAGCAGAACATGTCTTCCTCAGCTTAACCATTCCTTCCATAAAATTAAACAACAATTCATAGGATTTTGAGGTCGTTTGCGTGGTGCGACATAAATCCTCAACTTTTCTTTTAGGCATTTGTACAGCTCTATTGTGCAATCTAAGCCCTAACTTGTTTTAGGATTCCGAGGTTGTCGTCCGTCACGACCTAAATCCTCACATCTTTCAGGTTATTTCTGTGATCATTTCATACAAGTGTAAACCCTAAATAAATAAAATTGGCAGGACAAAACACTTGAATAATTTTCTCTCTACATTGAAACCAAACCATAGGATAGACTGGGAAGTCACCGAGGTTCTCCTTCGGATCCGTGACATCTCCTAGTTTTTCTTCCTTTGGATTCTACAATAAATGTTTCAAGTTTGAATCATTCTCCTTTGCACACCTCTTTGTACGATTTCGTTGAAAAGTCTTATCTTTTTTACCTCCTTGAAGATAATTATTCCTGATTTTTATCGAGAGTATTGTTAGGTGACTACGGTTGTCTAAGATGTAATTAACTATAGGGGCTTGCCCTTATAAAAAACTTTTCCGAACCCAGCTTATGATAAATCCTATTTAATTTTTCATATTAAATAGGGGAATTTGTCGGCAAATAAAATGATTTCGCAGACCAAACGAACGTCATATATTTCTTAGTTTATTTGATCGAGTCTCATCCTTCAGTCTTGTGTTTATCCCTCGGGATAGATACAATATTTGAGGTAGAGCGTTCTTTCATTTAAAATGTGAAGATTATGATGTCAGTTTGATTTCATATTTTTTCTAAACTTAAATTTATATGTAAATAAAAGCGTCATTCTGAAACGGGCGACGGGATTTCGATTCCGGTGATCGACAACTTCTTACGGGCAACTCCCCCAACTTTTTAGTGTCGACAAGCTCGGATCACGGAAAGGAGGGGTTGTCAAGTGGGTAGTCGGCTAACAAGAATGAGGAGCGGGGCTGGGCAGCACAAGAAGGCGACAAGGACAGCAGTATCAATTAGGAATGAAGGATAGAGGGGATTGTGGTGTCTGTCTGGAAGGTTGGAGAGGTTGGCGACTGAGAAATTGGGAAGGGGAGGGATGCAGGAAAGATGGCATCACAGAGAAAAGAGGAAGATGCACATCACCTCGGAAGCAACTTCTCGCCGTCAGATACAACCTTAGAAGGGAAAAAGGGGACAGCAGAGGCTATCCAAACAGAAAACTCAAGAAAAACTAAACCCAAACTAAATAACAACATATTTATAACTTCAAATTTATAAATAGAATGGCTTTTTTATGTTTTAGATTTCAATTTTGGTGTTGTTTGGTTTGCTAAAAATGAAATGCAATGTAAAAGATCTGTAGATGATTGATTATAATGTATTTGAAAAATTTTCGAGTTGTTTCGCTTACAGTAAAATAAACGTAAGACTTTTTGTGTTTGGATTGAAGTAGATTAAAAACAATGTATTTACTTGGGCAAAAGACAACGCACAAAAGCCAAGAATAGGCGATGATGACAGAGGCAACCGGTGACAGCGGACTGGTAAGGGAAGAGGGCAGCTGCGGATGACAACAGGCAGAAGCGAGCGACAACGACTGCGACGACAGCTCGCAAGGGCAACGGCGCTGGCGAGGGCCACAACGACAGTGGCGGGCAAAGACGGCGACGAGCGACAAAGGATGGCAACGCCGACAGGGCAGGGTGCGGCAGGCATTAGTGGGAGGCAGGAGGCGGGCTGTGGCAATTTGCCTATAATATTTTATATGGATGATGTAATTCAAATTCGGCCAAATTGAACGAATTCTAAGTTCATTCAAAAAGAACTATGGTATAAAGTTCAAATCAATTAAAAATTTACATTGTATTTGTAAATTTTCAAACTAAACATGATACTCACAAATCTATGAAAAGCATTACAGTACACCACTAATTCACTCAACCAAACGACACTTTTATTATAAAATGGAAGTGTTTGATAGTTTTTCTCAGTCCTACTAACAGTCCCAACCTTGATAATTAAAAGCTACCGGGCTAGGTCGTGACAGAATATTATATTTAGATGAGAAAAAAACCTTCAAATATAATATAAGAGGCATCTTCCATGCATAATGTGTATTAAATCCACACCTTAACCTATCCCCAATTCACTCCAATACTCCTTGATATGGATAATTCTTCTCAAGCGCCAAATAGTAAAAGTTGAGCAAGTTTATTCAACCATATCAAATATGAACTAAGACTGAAAGAATGACAATGTACTGAACCAGAGAGATTAAGACATATTGGTGCAACCACATGAACTTATCAAACAATGTGGCATGTCACAAACTTGAGGGCTTGAGAACCTCCTCAATTAGAACTCTAGGGTAGATGCATATCTTCCTCAAAACCAAATTTTAAGCAAATTAAAGAAAACAAGATATATTTAGTATATTGCTCCAACAAGACAATGTACAGAAAAAGTAACAATGAGAATGTCTAGATGGACAACGAAAAAACTTCAAAATAAAATAAAAACCCTCAATCATTTAAAAATATTTCAAGCCTTCAAAACATGAAGAAAAAGCAAGCAAACCATAGGAAAAGTCTAGGCAATTTTTTTGGCAAATGATAAAAAGATGATCGAGCAAATAAATAAATACAGAAACCTGGAACTAAAACATTAAAGAAAAATTATTTATATGAAAGGAAAAAGACCTTGCCATAAAAAAAATGAAACTAATTATAGCCACTTTAAGAGATTAATACAACTAAAACTATTATAACGTAAGTAACTAAGAGCTCAATAAAAATGGACAATTTACCTTTTTTGGAAGTCTTTGCAAGAATGCAATTAATTCGGCAGGATGGTCTTTACCATCTCCGCCAGGACGAACCTTCCCGGGAGTAGCATCAAGGATCCAAACCTTCGAACAAGAAGAACAATAAATGAATAGGCTAATTAATCCTGTGCCGATAAATTGCTTTCGTAAACATCTGATGCCACTTGAAAGATTTGGCATTAAATCTGGAAAAGATATCGTACAGAGAACATCATTACCCTCAGAGGACGTGCAAGGGGCTTCGCAGCTTGGTCTACCATACTTAAGGCAACTGGAAGTAAGCAAGATTAGGCACATAATAGTTTATTTTATCCTGACAATTTTTAAAAAAAATAATTGCGATGCGCGTAGTCGTAGCCACTAGCATGCTAAAATGTAGGTTATCATTACCTTTTCCTCCAAAGCTGTGTCCAACTAAAACTCGAGGAATTATCCTTAGTTGTCTCACCTAAGTAATACAACATAACTTTCAAATTTGTCTCTTTTAGCGGAGTACTAAAAATAGAGAGGTAATGAAAATAAAAATAGAATTAAATGAAAATATGACATTCAATAGGACACAATGGAGAAAAATGATTCATGTAGCTGACCACAATTTGTGGGATAAAAGCTTGTTATTGTTGTTGTTGTTGTAGTGCCGTAGCTCATCAAAAATCTAACTAAAGGGAGAAAAAGGTGCGGAGAACTATATAGAGATTGTAATGCCAAATAAACAGTAGGTGAATGACTATTGCAAAGGCATATCTAGAATCCTCTATGAAAATAAGCTATGCATGTTGAGATGGATGCTCTTCATTATCGGTAAAATATGGGAATAAGTTGCCCATACCACTTGGATCAAGCTAATCAGCTAATCAATGATTTTTCATTATCTAGTTTCATTAGCGCGACTTAGCTAGTTACCAAAGGTCTCAAACAAATTTATGAGATAGATTATTTTGATACTTCTTATTCAGTCAAAAAACTTCATTCTCACATTTATAATCATTGAGATCATCAATCATGATTAGTCCATGCTGCAAATGGATGTTAGTAATATCATTCTTTTTTATGATCAAAATGAGGCAGTGTTCATAAAAAAAATATGCCAGGAATATTATTCAAAAGGAAGAAATGCATATGCCTACTTAGGAAAGTATTTATGGGCTCGAGCAATGTAATATTTAGTTTCATCTACTGGGAGAAGAATCGAAACATCAAATAGAGAGGAAAGAGGAAACAAGGAAAAGAAGATGAAAAAAACAGTTAGAAACCGAAGAGTGAGAGGTTCCCGTAGTCAAAGAAATATTTCCGTATATAAATAGATGTGTAGGGGGTCGGTGGAGGCGAGTCGACTTGCCTAGTGAGTCGAACAACGAGCGCAAGAGACGACAGACGCAAATTAAGGCAGAGGCGGCGTCTCTGTCGAGCGGAGGAGGATGCTTCGGTAACGAGCAGAGGAGAGGAAGAAGAAAATGTGTGTCGAGACACTCTCGAAACATATTCGAGCTTCAATCGGGATGGAGTCGAAGCCGAACCCTTGTACGTAGGAAGAAGAAGAAAAACAGCAGGAAGAACAATCGAGTTGCATCGTGAAGTCGAGGGTACTCTTGTGCAGAGGGAAAAAAAATTACATCAGGACTCCGCACGTAGAGTTATGTGCGGAGTCCAATAAAATCACGTCACACACGTGAAGGTGAAAAAAAAATCGGCCCGGTAACACGGGAATATTTCTCTTTTGTTATTCAGGTGTTACTGTGTGTTATTCAAGTGTTATTGAGTGTGTTATTGTGTTATTATAACACCAGGAATATTCTCAGAACACAATAACACATGAATAACATACAATAACACTTGAATAACACGGGGGGGAATATTCATCTGTATTACATGTGTTACCGGGAATATTCCCCTGTGGCGTGATTTCATTGGACTCTGCACATAACTCTACGTGCGGAGTCCTGATGTAATTTTTTTTCGTGCAGAGGTGACAACGGGAGAAGAAGAAGAATACGTGCGGGTGCTGATCTAGGTCGAACTTACAAGGTAAGAATTATAAATTTTGTATTTTAATATTATATATTACTTGGTTTATATATATATATATATATATATGTGTGTGTGTGTGTGTGTGTGTGTGTGTGTGTGTAATATTAATAAATATTAGTACATAGATAATAAAAAGATATATTTGAAATATGAAAATAAAGTTTAAAATTACTTTTTAAAATCTGAGTGAATATTTATTGAATATTGAATAAAATCATAAATGTTGTTTTAGCTAAAATTTTGATAATCAAATTAAAGTGACATGAATACTTAAAATAAAGCTTATAATCAACAATTAAAATTACATAGTAATTAAGAGATTAAAAAAGTATAATTAATTATATATTTAAGTTTATATTTTTACGATATTGTAGGCAACTAACTATTGAAGACAAAAATTAAATGTGTTTGAAACAAGCATATAACTTTGAGGTGAGTACTCATGTTCTTCTACTATGGTGGTATTTTGTATCTTCTAGACCGAATGAATTAATTAATACTTTCATTAGTTATATGTTAAATGACTGTAACACATGATTTGTTCATATTAAACGAATGATATGTGTGTAAATCCGTATTGAATGAGTTGATTGTTATGCAAATGAGAAATGAATGTTTTTTTATTGAAAAGTAATATTTTTATTGGATGTTTGTATGTCCATCATTAACTATTATGGAATCACCTCTTGATGGTACTAATGGGGAAACACAAATATGCCCGTGGACGTAAATGAAAAAAGATATTGATATTGATGTGTTTTAATTGAGCCACTTTTTAGACGGTGCCCATGTAAGTTGTACAAATATGATATTGATATAGATTCTTTAAATAGTATGTTAAATGTTTATAGATTCTTTAAATAGTATGTATAGAAGGTAATGATTTCCTATCGAGATAACGACCTCTAACTTCGTCTAAACTCCAATTAAGTCCAACTAAAAATATGTAAACCTGACTGTTTTCCTCTCTCCTCTTATGGCGGGTGTAATCGTTCGAATTGTCCCAAATATCATCATAGTATTGAACAAACTTATGTCATAATATTACCAACTCATTGTAATTGATAGTAACATCACGATCATTCTGATTGGAATTTCAAAGCTCGTTGAGTTTTCAAATAAAAAATTTGAGAAGAATTCTCTAAGTCTAAATAAAGATCTCGAACGGCCTCCTTGACATCTTTAGCAATGAGACAAAATAAGTGAATTTTCCTATGGTAGATTCCAAGAAGTTGACGAGCCAAGCAATAATAAGAGAGTTTTCAACTTGTTATTTCTTTTAATTAGGATCACTAGCAAAAGGCTACAAAATTTCACAATTAAATGCCCAATTTTGCCTCTCCCGTCGATTGTCAATTTTATGGATTAACCTCACTCGAGATAATTGTGTCCATTGAGTTTTATAACCGTAAGTAAGTGGGTTGCATTATGGATATTAATCAACAGATAAAGACATGAGAGAAGTTGTGGGGTGAGGCGATGAGATTTCTGAATTACTGTAACCGATAGGTATGTGAAATTGTCTTTGGGCCTCGGTAATCGCCAACTTGTATGACATCAGCAGGATGGAGAAGATGATGGGGAAAAGCATGAGGAACAACTATCACGAGAAGCTCCAATGCTTGCTTCATCTGGTCGCTAGTTCTTTCGCGCCCGAGAGTCTCCTCAAGTCGAGATGCTAGAAGAACTGAAGCTTTCAGTCACAAGTTCGTTCACGCCTGGGCGCCTCCTGAAGTTGAGATACTGAAAGGATCGAGGCTTGGTGACAGCCAAAGCTTTGGTCGCGTAATTAAGGCACAAAGGTGAAAGGGTGTTGTTGAGGAAGTTGAAGCCCTCGAATGGGTTCTCGAGGGCGACATTAGCGTGGTTCTGCACCGCCTATACTATAGCAAGATTCGTGCTTCGCAAAGCCCTAGCTCTGATATCATGAAGGCTTTTGTGAGAAGAAAAAATACTAATTCGCCTTAGATTTCATAAGAGATGAGAGGAAGGCCACCAAAGTTAAAATGCCAAAATCAGCCACAAAATCCTCATACTAAAAAATAGGAAACTACCAACAACTGAAAATTCTAACAAAACAAAATAATGTAGATTGAAAAACTCTAATTCTCGCCCTAAAATTCCAACAAAGAATAATACAGAGTAAAGGCCCACTTAACATTTAGAAGGATGTGATTCAAGACTGTAATGGAAGAATTTCATTCTTTATATTTCATCAAAGGATGAGGCACATTGAGGTTGATTGTTATTTTATATAGAATGTTGTTACTCCTTATATTTCCAATTCAAAATGTGTCAAATATTTAGGACTTCTCTCGTTTTCTCACTTTGNCAGAGATATATATATATATATATATATATATATATATTAGAAAGCCCAAAAGGCTAATATATTAACTAGATAGAAATATATAGATACAATGTGTTGGAGGGCCCAAATATGGCACCCTGAACCACAAGAGGTTCCAAAGCTAGAAAATATTGAAAAGTACATTAGAGACATAAAGAAAAAACCTAAAAATATTGAAATACATAGTATTAGGTGGTTAGAGAGTAACCCAATTTGGTTTTGCCTCTGTCTTTGGTCCTAGAAAAGGAGCAAGCTAACAAGTTGGTAAGATGATTGTCACTGTCAATAGTAACCAATGCATCATCCAATATGTTCCTGAGCTCGAGTCGGCCTCCATTATTCTTTTTCCTCCTAAAATAGACCTGTTATTTCTCTTCCGAAGATTGGCTCACCTGATATTGGTCTAAAGTATGCTGGAGATGTGCAGATTGTTGAACATCAGAAGCAACTACATGTTGTACTGGCTGATCTGTAATTGGATCAAAAGAGCACTCTCGTGTGTCTTAGCATGGAAGTGAGTCTGCTTCAATAATAGTGGGTGGTATAACCACAACTGAATTTATAGCAGTAGTATGTTGTTCTTCTTCAAGAACTGAGGTATTGGGAAAAGGATCGGGTTGTATCTTCTCAACAGGGATAATAGATGGTTGTTCTTTAGCGATATTCGGCCTTAAATGATGATGCAAACGATAGCAAATAGTTGAGTTGTGGCCAAACATACTACAATGAGAGCAATAAGGAGGATCTGATTCAATTTCTATATTTTGTCAATACCCTTTGTGAATAGTGTTAATTCATATCTCATCTGGAGCTGGTTGAGTGATATCTCTCTCAACTAACACAAAAGTCACAGAGAGCCTAGTAACAGCAAGCGTAGGATTATTCAATTTAAGAGGCTTACCGTAAGCAGTTGCTAAAGAGTAGAGGATTTCCATATTGAATAGATGTAATTTTAACCTCGAAGGGGACTCCGCTTTTGGATCAAAACAGACAGTCCACTTCAGAATTTTTATAAAACGATTGTCAATCTTGATAGTTTTTTGAGAGAAAATACGAGTGTAATCGACATCATGAGATAGCTGAATAAGTATATGTCTATTATCAAGTAGTCCAATGTTCCAACTGCCCGATAGTTTCATAGCATCAAACTCCTTCCTAATAATCTCCAGTTTTTGGTGACCATAAAAGAATTTTCCCACTAGAGAAAAAAGCTAAAAGGACACGAGATTATCGGTTTCAACCTTTGCGAGAATAAGTGTAGGCTTCCCATTTTTTTCTAAGCTTTTTAATAAAAATGTGATCACCTCCACCTTCAAGAGCCTCGTGGAAAGATTCTGGAACATTGCAGAACTTGCCGATAGCAAAACCAGGTGTTGAACCTGGAGGAGGAGCACGAGCAGAAATGGGCACGTCGCCGACAAGGGCATTTGCATAGGAACGGAGCGTTGAAGCCATCTCTCTCACAAGATGGTCGCGGACATGAGAGAAATAATCTAGCGGGCTGCAAACATGCGAGCAAAACTTCAAGTGTCGGGCTCGGTTCGTCTGGAACGAGCGACGAGACAGCCGCAAGGAATGTGCTCGCAAGAAGAAATGTCGTCGCAGCGAGAGACGACAGCGAGAGAAACGTCGTCGTCAATGGAGACGACGACGGCAGGAGTGCTCTTCGTCGACAAAGGTGACAACTGCGAGCGAATAAACTTCGAACAAGAAAGACAGGAGTTGTAGATTCCTAAATTCCAATTCTCCGGGGACATGACACATCATTTGACACTCTATCATATTTAAATGTAGCACACAATTCTAAAAAACTAACAATGTGTAAATTATGACACAATTGCAGAATAGGATACCTTCGAGTTTAATGTTAATTTTAAGTTACATGCAATAGTTGAGTCAACGGTTTGTTGTCTAATACCCCATATAAAACCAACTACTGGTCTCCTACTCTAACGTATAGTGTGTAAAAGAAACAATAGCAGGTATAACAAAGGAAAGCAATGACAGCACAATATGTATAGGAGCAATAAAGCATGCAGTGTAGGAAAACAGTAGAATGTACAGTGGAGAAGAACGGTAAAGTGTGTTGTAAATTAAAGCGCTATAAATGTAAAACAAACCTATATATCTGGGAGGTTCATTGCTCCTTTAAGTGTGGTTGATGTAGCAGATATAGTATAATTATAGAATTTAAGAAACGAGCTAGCATACATTGTATAAGTAAAAATAAGCAACAAAAGAAGCACCACGTGAAAAACTCGAGAAAAAAGCGGCAAATGACCCACGACGGAAAACTCGACAAAAACTGTGAATGACAACTCAAAGAAAGTCATTGAAAACAAGAGAATATCCCGGAAAAAGACCACGAGTGCTTTAGCAAAAGCTTCAATAAAATCACACGAAAAAAACCCGAAGAGAGAAAACCACAAGCACTCGGGTCAGGGCTAGACTCAGATACTATATATATATACTTGAGGGACGTCGAAGGCTACTATCGATCACCCGAATTATAGAGTCCGTCACTCAACTAGAAGGGTGTCCTACTAAACTTTAGGAGGGTGCTCCTTAGCCTGGTACCGGCAATCGACAAATAAACAACCAAATTACAATACATTTAAAATTTATATTTTAGCATGCGCATGGATTTCAGGCATACAAAAGGAAGCTGTATTAATTTTATAGTAAAATACTTTTTGTAAATAGTGTATCTATTCTTATCGATTTTGAAGGATGTGATTGTCAGGTTTATTAAAAAATTAATACAGTTTCCTTTTGTATGCTTGAAATCCATGTGCATGCTAAAATATAAATTTTAAAAGTATTGTAATTTGGTTGTCCACTTGTCGATTACCGGTATCAGGCTAAGGAGCACCCTTCTAAGTTAGGTTTAGTAGGACATCATTCTAGTTTAGTGGCTGACTCTATACATTCGGGTAGCCGATAGTAGTCTTCGACGTCCCTCGAGTATATATATATATATAGTATCTGACCTTAGCCGACCCGAGTGCTTGTGGTTTTCTCTCTTCGGGTTTTTTTCGTGTGATTTTATTGGAGCTTTTGGTAAAGCACTTGCGGTTTTTTTTCCGGGATCTTCTCGTGTTTTCGATGACTTTCTTTGAGTTATCATTCACTGTTTTTCTTGAGTTTTCCATCGTGAGTCATTTGTCGTTTTTTTCTCGAGTTTTTCACATGGTGCTTCTTTTGTTGCTCATTTATTTATACAATGCATGCTAGCTCGTTTCTTAAATTCTATCACTATATTTATATCTACTACATCAACCACACTAAAATGAGCAGCGGACCTCCCAGGTATATAGATTTGTTTTACATTTACAGCGTTTTACTTTACAACACACTTTATTGTTCTTCTCCACTGTACATTCTACTGTTTTCCTACACTGCATGTTTTAATGCTCATATACATATTGTGTTGTCATTGCTTTACTTTGCTATACATGCTATTGTTTCTTTTACACACTGTATCTTAGAGTATGAGGCCAGTAATTGATTTTATAAGAGGTACCTGACAGCAGATCGTTGATTCAACAACTGCATGTACACTTAAAATTAACATCAAACTCGAAGGTGTTACGACGGGGAGCTCGAAGCTAGCATTGTGGGCAACACAGTCATCTTCAACAGACAAACATGTATATATCAGCTAAACCATTCCTTAGAAATTAAACAACAATCCATAGGACTTTGAGGTTGTTTGCTTATGCAACATAAATCATCAACTCATCTTTAAGTTTTTATATGATTATGCTATACAATATAAGTCCTAACTCGTCTTAGGATTCTGAGGTTGTCGTTTTTCATGGCATAAATCCTCATATCTTTCAAGTTATGTGTATGAGCGTTTCACATAAATGTAAGTCATAAACTAATAAAAAATTGCAGGATAAAACACTTAAATAATTTCTCTCCAAAAATGAAGTCAAACCATAGGGTAGTTTGGAAAGCCACCGAGGTTCTCCTTTAAATCTATGACATCCCCCAATCTCTCTTCCTTTGGATTTCATAATATGTTCCAAATTTGAGTCATTCTCCTTTCACATTTCTTTGTCATATCTCTTTGAAAAGTACTATCCTTTGAAACTCTTTGAAGACAATATCCTCTGATTTTTATCGAGAGTTTTCTTAGGTGACTTCGGTTATCTAAGATGTAATTAAAGGATGCGTCTTTATATGAAACTTTTCTGAACCCAGCTTAATATAAACACTATTTAATTTCTCATATTAAATAGGGGAACTTGTCGACTTTTAAATAAAATGATTTTCGTAGGTCAAACGGATGTCATATATTTCTTAGTTTATTTGATCGGGTCTCACCCTCAAGTCTTATGTTTATCTTTCAGGATAAATACATGGCTTGAGATGTAGTACTATTTCATTTAAACTATGAAAGATATGAGCTCAGTTTGATTTCATATTTTTCTAAAACATATATATATGTAAATTAAATGTCTTTCTGAAATGGGCGACAGGATTTTGATTCCGATGACCGACAGCTTCCACGGGCAACCCCCCGACTTTTTAGTGTCGACAGCTTATATCTGCCCCGCCTCTACTATAGCTTCAATTTAACAAAAAAAAATAAAAATCCTTTATTATTAGAATTTAGCACTTCATTTTCACTTTGCATATCCACAATAGCAGATAATATAAAAAGCATAAAGTAAAGTTCTTGGCACATTAACAATCATTTTAACTAACTTCAACTACATACAGAATTATTAAGATTAAAATACAAAATGAAAATGTGATAGATACAGTTTCATCTTGTAAATTCATGCTGCAACATGTAAAGCACGCAACAAAAAAATAATAGATATGGATCATATGAAAGGATTATAAAACAGAACTTCTGCATCTTCATGGTAGACAATGGTGCAAAGACATACATACAGAATTTTATTAGAAGGCATGAAAAACAGAATAAGGCTAGCTGCTTACAAGCTGCAAAACATCCAGGGCAGCAGAAGCAACGGAATGTGGGCCACGCTTCTTTATTGATGCTGAATCACCATGGCAACGCAAATCAACTAAAAGAAACTGAAAGAAAATTTAAAAAAAAAATTTAAATGCTTGATGATATTATACTGTCAATGCTAAGACTGTCTCTAGAAGAAAAAGCATTGGATAATCAAATTAAAGGATTCCTAATTAAGAGAAATTGAATTATTAAAATCACCATGGGACTTACCTGCCACATTGGAAATTCTTGTGATAATCTCCTTGCAAAAGAGCCTGAGGATTTTTAAATCATAATGGATCAATAAAAAGATCAGGAGATGAAATGGTACAATGAAAACAATAGTGAAACATGTCATAGACTGTCTGCTAGTTTATATTCATATACGTGGCGCCTAAAAATAATAATACATTGATAGATCTTAAATTCAGATATGTTTTGATGAACGTCAGAGATTTGTCAGCTTATAATGTGCACTCTTTAACAACTGATATAATTGCATCCCTCGTATTGAAAGATAGCAACTTCCAAAGTTGTCTATAGTAAGCTGAGGATGAAGGTGTGATAAATATATTCTAGGGAAAATACAGTGACACAAATAAGGAGAGAACAGGTGTAAAATCCCAAAATGGAGAAAGAATGAATCAGGAGACAAAATGACTTCAGAAAGAGAAACGTGATGATTAACTCCATAGAATTTAGGGGCATTTACATACATACCACACGATTCTTATGTATTTACATATCTAACACCTAAACCTTCAAATTTACATGAATACCACTCAAATCCTTAACATAACATTAATAATACCATTATCATTACCTTTTAGGAAATGAAATACATCTTTTCATCGATAGGTCTATGGCACTAAACTGTTACAAGTGTAAACATCGTATGTCTGTAAATTTTCCTAGAATATATCAGTCTTTGGCCTTTTAGGAGGAGGAAGTGGAGGCATCAAAACAAAAATATAAGAGATCCAGTGCTACTCTACCTTTAAGCATCTATTCTCAAGGAATAGAACCAGATAGCCATAGAATGCAGATAATGGGAAAATATTATAATAAGATGAAAGCTGCAGTCACAAGACAAGCATAGAAAAAGTTTGTATGTTCGAAGAACTACAGAAACAATATGGATGAACATGAAAAACAAAATACTTTAAATTTTATGTTAAAAAATCATGTAATTTCTCAATCTCAAAAATTTTCTTATTTCTGACATTATGGAAGGGAAACCATAAATGATGGGCCTGAACACAAATAAGTTTATTTACCCTTCAAAGAACAAATTGAAAACCGGATGTTTTGGAAACTCCTAGCTAGGAAAACTGGAATAATTAATATGTCCTTTTTGGCGAATAAGCCTTTCAATTAGTTGTATAAGAATGTTCAGGAATATAAGAAGAGATCAATGTAATTTCATTCATGATTACGAGTTATAAATTGTAATATAAAAGGAAAAAATCTTGAAAACTTTAGAAATGCAGAGGTTCATATACCCCAGTTTTTTCTGCATCCAAGAATCCCATGGATGAAAACAGCAGTTGGTGGATCAGGCACAGACTTATCAACAACAGAATTCCACCTAACCTGCAATATTTGAACACATAATTCAATGAATATATTAACCAGTCCAAAATATATTACCAGAATACAACTTAGGAGAATTTTGTTCCAATTGATAAGACATAAATAGATATTGACTTAAAATTAAAAACTGATGATACTAACAGTAGAGAGAATTATAGAAATCAACATAAAGATATCAATATCTGAGAACCTTGATAATCATAAGAAAAGAATATTGTATCACTAAGAAAAAGTTACTTTCTTACTCTCCCCAAAGTGATGAGAAAACATGGGACTAGTTTTCTTCCGGATAGATTGCTTAGTGACCAATTTTCATCTAAAGTTGGATCAAGGTTTATGTATTTTGGTCAAGTTTTCCTATGGCACAAAATCCCATAGTTAATAACCCTCGTCACTTGTAAGAGAGCACTCTCAATTGAGGAGCTTGTTTAAGCTCAAAAATTATGCATGTATTCAATGTTTAAGTTTGAATTGTACTAATAAGGAATGGTTAGATTGATAAGGTAATCTCAATTAACATCTCATAGTTCCAGCATCCCAAGTATATGGGTGTGTATTCACTGTTATTGTCGAAGCATATTGAGTCTTAATATCCAAGAAATATAATTGGCAGGCATAAGCGCCTCCCCTCAAATATCTTGAATGGGCTAGAGTAAATGTGTGCATAAAAACCGTGCATTCAAAGCTGACATAAACTCATTTATTAGAAGTGTTTATCATACTAGTTGCATTGACTAATTCATAAGCGCAAAATAAAATCATTTGTAGTTCAAAGTACTAGACACGACTAATACGAGCTTTAGATATATGGCATGACCATCAATTTTTCACTAATGTTAGACTACCATAGAAGGGCCCATATAAGAAACACGTTAAGAGTTTTTTAATTTGTACATCTTTTAATTGGTGGATTTGATTTTGATTGCAATCATGTTGATATAAGAGTTGGACAGAATTTAGGTTTATATCCAGTAAAGGTTTAAGAATTCAGTATGATTTGATGGAACTAATGGCTTTTTATTGTCCTAGCTAATTGAGATGGGGATTACAACTGTTAAAAGGATCATACATTACTTACTTTGTAAGAATGTTTTCTTTGTGCGACTCAAACTAATTGAGTTGGGGATTACATTAAAAGGAGGGCCCATTTTATGTCCATTGGGTTCTTGAATTGAGCCTAACATTTTGAATTTTGTTATAAAA
>JXCR01122725.1:38640-60798 GCA_002079205.1 Phalaenopsis hybrid cultivar | reverse complement strand
CCCCCCCCCCCCACACTTGAAGTTGGAGCATAGATATCTATCATGCCCAATTTACTTACAAGGACCTCAAAATTAGGTATAAACAGTCCTTCGACGAAGATATCTACTATTTCATGAGCAGTAGAGAAAAATGGCATACAAATAGCTTCACTATCAGTCTTCTCTTTTATGAAGTGCATGTCAATCTCCACATGTTGTGCGATCATGTTGCACTGAATTTTATGCAATGCATATGGATGTTTTATTGTCACCGCATAACTTCATTGGCATGCTCATTAGAATCTACAGCTTTTCAATAAATTCTTTTTAACCATAATAACTCACATACTACAATATACATAGCCTTATATTTTGCCTCAGTGCTACTCCTTACAACCACATTTTGTTTCTTGCTTCTCCATGTAACTAAGTTTCCTCACACATAGGTGCAGCATCCAAGCATTGATCTCTCGTCAATAACTAAGTCCACCCAATCTACAATAGTGTACACCTCTACGCTTTTTTGTGTTGTCTTCTAAAAGAGTAAAAATTTAGTTGGTATACCTTTTAGATATCTGTGAATTCTGTTGACTGCTTCAAGTTATTTCTCATAGATTGAATGTACAAATTGACTTATCAAACTCATAGCAAAGGAAATGTCTAGTCGTATATATGATAATTATATCAACTTCCCCGCCAATTTTTTACAACTATTTGTATTCACTAGATCACCTTCCTTCCCATCTCCCAGTTTGTGATTGAGATCAATGGGTGTATCAGCAAGTCTACACCCACTTATCCAAGTTTTCTTGAGAAAATCAAGAACATATTTTCGTTGGGAGACACTAATTCCTTTCTGCAATCGAGCAGCCTCCATACCAAGGAAATATCTCAAAAGACCCCAAGTTTTGGTATAAAAAACAGATGATAGAAAAACCTTCAAACAATTCATCTCATATGCATCATTTCCAGTGAGAATAATATCATCCAAATACACAATCAATATGGTTATTTTCCTATTGTTTGAATACTTAAAAAATATTGTATGATCTCTTTGTCCCTGAGTATACCCCTAACCTTTAACAAATAGTGTAAATTTCCCAAATCAATGCTTTCAGAGAGTGTTTCAACCACAATAAGGTTTTTTTTAGTTTACACAACTTTGCGGAGAACCTCTCACTAAATCCCGACGATGCATCTATATACACTTCTTTCTCCAAATTCTCATTGAGGAAGACATTTTTTATATCCAGCTATTGTACAGGCCACCAGTCAAATTAATTGCAAGTGGCAGAATAACCCTTATAGAGTTTAGTTTTGAGACTGTGGCGGCGAATGTCTCTAAATAATTAATATCAAATATCTGAGTGAATTCCTTGGCAACCAATTGAGCCTTGTAAATTAGGATATTTTTTATACAATAAGCCCAAGTCTTTCTATGCCTACCCTTGCCAAATCGAATCTAAAACATCTACTCTCCTAACTAGATCATTGCATGGTTGACGTTTAATGTGACCAAACCATCTAAAACGACTCTCTCTATCCTTTTTTGCTGCTGGAGCTACACCAACCCTATCAAGAATATATTCATTTTGCATTGTCTCTAAGCGTAAAGCCACTCATCCACCTAAGCATTCACATCTTGGCAATACTTAACTTAGTTGTATGCTTCTCTTTTAAAGGCGAACATTCAACTTAATAGAGCATTGTAGGTCTCATCACCATCTTATAAAATTTCCCTTCTAGTCGAAGTGGTACTTTTCTATCACACAATAGGCTCGAAGCATTCCTCCACTTCAACCAAACAACTTGAATTCTACTAATAACATCCCCATGTATATCACCACCACTTTGAACAATGGACCCGAGACACATTTTAAAAAATTGATCACCCCTAGTTATAACTTTGTCACGAGAGCTACTACTACTAAAATTATATACCATGTATTCAGTATAAGTTCTACTCAAACGAAGGCCTTTAAACTCCAATGTAGACCTCCATAATTCAAGTTTTTTTTGATTTTTTTCTCTAGTCTTATCCACAAGAAGTATATCATCCGTGAAAAGCATAAACCAAGTCACATCCTCCTGTGAATGTCTAGTAAGAGTATCCATAACTAAAGCAAAAAGATATCAGCCTATAGTCGATCCTAATGTAATCCAATTGAAATAGGAAAATCTCGGTCAATCCTCCTTTTGTTTGAGCACAAGTGACAGCTCTAGCATACGCATCTTTGATGACTTGAATATAAGTCATATCAATATGTTTCTTCTCTAGAACTCTCCAAAAGATATCTCTTGGAACCTTATCGTAAGTTTTTTTCTAAATCAATAAAAATCATATATAGATCCTACTTCCACTTTGTACTTCTCCATCAAACCTCTCAATAAATGTATAGCTTCCATATTAGACTTGCCCGGCATAAATCCAAACTGATTATGAGAAATTTTGGTAATATGTCTTAGCCTATATTCAATTATCCTCTCCCATAACTTTAAAGTGTGACACATCAACTAATTCTTCTATAATTTGGACACTTTTGTGCATCACTTTTATTCTTAAAAATGGGGACCAAAATACTATTTCTCCACTCCCTATGCATCATTTTAGTTTTTAAAAAAATATTAAAGAGTTTAGTAAGCCAAGAAACTCCAAAAATTTTTCACACTTCAGTTGAGATATCATCAGATCCTACAAACTTTTTCACTATTGGTTTTTTTCAAAATCTCATCTTCTTTTTTTACTAAAACGATGGTAAAAATGAAATATTTTATTATTATTAACAATATTAAGAACACTGAGGTCAACCGTATTATTAGAAACTTCATTAAAAAGTTTATCAAAACAACTCACCCTCTTATGTTGAATATCTTTTTCCAAGAATATTTCTTTTGATTTTCATCTTTAACACACTTTACTTGAGTTAAATTTTTACTTCTATTGCTTTTAGTTTGACTAGTTTATACAAATATTTTTCAACATCTTTAGCATCTAATCTATTATAAAAATCACTAAAAGCGAAATTTTTAGCAACACGGATTGTTATCTTAGACTCCACACTGGTCTTTTTTTTTCAATTTTCTATGTTTTACATTTAAACCAATTTTTATAGCTTCTTATTCAACCGCCAATTATTTTTCTTCATAAAAACTTTTTGCTTTTGATTTTCTACATACATTTTTGTTACTTGTTTAATAGTGTTTGTTATTTTATCTCACATAGAATTTGTTTCTTCATGAATATCTGAAATCTTGAAATCCTAAAGTTTAATCATAAAATATTTTTATTTGTCCTTTAGGAGTCTCCATCTAATTTTATAATAATTATTCCTAGTAATCTTTATTTCACAATTCTTAATCTTAAAATCTAGAACTAATGATCGATGATGAGTACGTAAATCCTCATTTTGAATGACCTTACAATCTTTACAATATCGATGATCTCTTCTTCTCATAAGAGAATAATCAATTTGTGTTTTATTAAATCAATTATATAAATAATAATATGTTTATCTCTTTTCTTGAATAAAGTAATAGCAATAACAAAATCATACTGAAGCAAAATCTAATATTGCTCTTAATCAATCCAAAACTGTAGCTACCATGAATATTTCTAAAACCTTCTACCACTCTACCGACATCTCCATTTAAATCTCCTACAAAAAAAATCATTCTTCAAGAGTTATCATTCATATTAAGTCTTCTAAGTCATTCAAAAAAATTTCTTTAGAGCTTATATCTAAACCTATTTGAGAAACATGAGCACTTATAATATTAAAAATCTTAGTATCAACAATAATCTTAATGGTAATAATTTTATCTTCAATTCTATTAATTTTTACACTAGTAACTTTCAAACTCTTATCTATAATTACACCTACATCATTAATAATCTGGTTTTTACCTGAATACCAGAATTTAAAACCCAAGTTATCAATCTCTTTAGTTTTTTTCTCTAACCCATTAAGTTTTTTAAAAATACAAGATATTTATTTTCTATGAATCATAATATCAACTAATTTAATTAATTTACTTGTGATAGAAGCTATATTCCAAGATCATATCCTAATATTAGTTTCATGGACTAACTTTTTTACCCATATTCATCTGTAATATTGGAACATTTACTTAATTGGCATTGCACCATAGCGCCGGTGTAACGGTTTTTGCACATTTTTCACTATATTTAGATCAGTGTGTCGCTTCCAAGGAACGCCCTAACATTTACACAGTGATCAAAATGATTCATGTCATGGTGTTTCAATAAATTTTACGTCGACTGACGACTAGTTAATGCAACCCTCCAATTTTCACATCTGAGGTTTGGAGCCCGACAATTAAAAGACGGGAAAAAAACCACTGAGCCACAACACACTAGGAAATGCACCATGAAGAAATGAAAAAAAAAAATGTGCATATTACACCCTACTCAAGTCTCTACAATTTGGAATATTATGAGATGCCTCTCCTCTCTCTTTCCCACAAAGGAACTCGCAAAATCAAACTCCAGCACCAGAACTCTTCATACACTGCAGTGACGCCAATGACTTAAAGTCCTTAAATGCTGCAGACAGTTTATGGCGCCAGCGCGACACCCACGAGCACCGGGTTTCTTGGCGCTCGGGTTCAAGAACGATTCGAGCATGGCTGCGACACTCCTAGACTCCAGCTTTAAAGGCTTTGTTGGGCTCCTAAGAGCTCCCGTTGGCACCAAGGCGCCATTACAGAAACTAGGGCACAATTCCAGGTGTCAGGACACTACAACCACCCCAATCAAGCTTCGCATATAACAATCTTCCACTTAGAGACTAATTGGAACAAATTTCTCTTCTTCAAATATGTACCATCTTCATAATAATGTACTATAGTATAGCTTAACTTCGATTTGAACCCTCCTAAACTCAAACTAAAGAAAAACATAGCTTCAATTTCTCAATTGTAATAAGCTTAGTCAACATATTTGCAAGAATTTTGAGTCATGTGTATCTTCTCCAAAGATAGTTGATTATCTTGAGTGAACAAATGAAGTGATACCTTAGAAGAATGTGTTTCGTCCTGACATGAAATGTGATACTCTTAGTTAGATGAATAGCGCTCATACTATCACTATGAAGCTTTTTATTCTCTTACACCTTGACAGTATTGTCATAAATTCCTATAAAAAAATAATTTCCTTGCTAGCTCCAGTAGTAGCAATATACTCAACTTTTGTAGTCGACAATAAATAATATTCTATAATCTAAAAACCTAACTCATTGATGTTCTTCTACTAGCAATATCTCGTATTAGATTAAAATCTACATATCTCTGTAGATCAATTTATGCACTTTCAAAACAACGTATTGTTGATTATTCCTCTATAGTATCTCAAAATTCATTTCACCGCCTCCCAACAATACTTTTTTGGATTACTCGTGTATTTGTTAACCACTCCTGCTGCATTTATAATATCTAGTCTTATACATATCATTGCATACATCAAACTTCTAAAAGACATCAGGATTTATTTTCAATTGTACTTGCTCTACTAACTTAAATGATTGTTTTTTGGATAGCTTAAAATAACTTCATAAAAGGTTGCAAAATGGTTTTATCTCACTTATATGAATGTGTAAGGCTCTCTTAATATATTTTGGCTGAGATGACTTCAATGTACCTACACTCATGTCCCTTTTAATTCTCACATTGAGGATCATTTTAATTGGACATAAATCCTTCATTTCAAACTCTTTGGTGATTACTCATTCAAGTTTATGATATTCATCATATCTGCTCTTGCAATCAGTCTGGCATCCACGGACAAAAGTACAATATAGTGATTACCAAAATATTTGATAAAATAATATTGATCTCCTCAACACTTCATGTACTCATTCTTTGATATAGCATGTCAAATCTTTTGTACTACTGCCTTGGAGCATGCTTCAAACTATAAAAGCTCTTCTTTAGTTTGAATATCATATCTTCTCATCATGAAACTTCATCTCCATATAAAAGACTCTTTACATCCATCTGCTCCAGATATAGATCTTCCTTTGCTATTAAGTTCAATACAACTCTAATACTTGTCATCTTCACCACATAAGAAAATATCTTTGAGCAATCCACTCCTTCCTTTTATCAAAACCTTTTCACAACAAGTCACACCTTGTAACGCTTGTCACCGTCTGACTCTTCTTTCAACATAAAAATCTATTTATTGTGCAATACCTTTTTGTCATTAGATAATTCTGTCAAATCAACTATTGACCTTTGTGACTATATCTCATCATCCATGATACACTCACCTCTTTGAGTATTCAACGTAAGTGGTTACTTTATAGCACTCTGATTAAACACTATCAATTGATAATAGATAAACAAAAAATGAGAATACATGGCCATTCTGACTTCCATCACATGTGTTCGAGAAACTTCTCGTGCTTCATCAGATTAAGCACATTTTACTTTCTCTATTTTTCTGCTCACCAATATCTTCTATCTCAAGATATTTGGAAGATATTGATGGACAATCATGAGTTCTATTTATGTTTTCGTAAATGTTCATTTCATTAAAAGTAACACTTCTGCTCCTAATGAACTTTTTATTCTGACAATCACAGAATTTGTACCAAAATTTACTTGAGTCATACCAAATAAAAGTGGACGACATATTTTGAATCAAGTTTATTCTTAAATTATACATAAACACGAACAAAAGATAAACACCCAAATACTTTCAGGTGAGAGATTTATCTCCTTGCCACTAGGTTTTTTTAGGTAAGTCTTCATTTAAAGGTACTAACAGGCCAAGATTTATATTGTTTCTGCCCAGAACTACTATGACAAATCTGCATGCAACCTCATATTCCTAGCATGCTCAGTGATGGTTTTATTCATGCACTCAACCACATTATTTTGTGGTGGTGTCCTTGGAATAGTGAACTCATGTTTGATTCCTTCTAAAGCACAATAATTTATGAACATCTGATCACAATACTCGTCATCATTATCTGATTTGAGAGACTTCAATCTCAAATATGTCTTACTCGCAACCATGTTTTTTTCACTTCTTAAATACATCAAATACATTAAATTTATTTTTTCAAAAATATCACATACCTTTTTGGTGTAATCATCAATAAAAGTGAGAGTATGAATAGAACAATCACAGGTAACATGAAATTAAACTTTGATGACATTATAAGTTAGTGATGAATGAAAAAGTTTGCAAGAAAGCTACCGGTGAAATTTCAAATTATGTTTTGAATGTTTAAAACAGAGAAATTAATCTGGATAGAGACACAGACAAGGAAAGATTCAAGTCAAGGAAGAAAAATTAAAATCCATGTAAGAGAGAAAAAAGCTTATGTGAATACTAGAATAGTGGGAAAAAATGTCATTTTAAGAAAAACTGCAATGCTCCTAAGAAAGCCGATGGTGGAGGTCCATATAAAAAGTTCTAATAGACTGAACTGGAGCGGAACCCCATACATTTGTATGCACTAATCCAATCTTTTGGATTTCAAATTTGACCAATTTTAAAGAAAGTAATCTTATTTTTCTTGCAATAAACACAATCTTCACAAAAATTTAACTTTACAGATTTTAAACTATGAAACTTATTTTTAGAAAGAAGAGACTTCATACATTTCTCACTCATATAGCCAAGCTTGTGATGCCAAATACCTACATCAATTTTGTTCTAGTTATATTAATAGATTCAAACATCTCATTTATCAGGTAAAATGTGTCATCGATATTGTCTCGAGTCGTTATCATTACTGCTCTAGTCATCTTCCATGAATCACCTGTGAAAATAGTCACATATTTTGACCTTGCAAGCTAACACACAAATCAATTTTTTCCTCAAACATAAAATATATCTAACTTAATTGAGCTTCTAGATCGATCAATTTGACAATCTAATATAAATATCAACCTTACCAAAAATACTACAGGCCTATTTTCTCCTAAATACACATTTCCTAGATTATCTTGAGTGTAGTTTTTGAACACCTCTTTGTTCGGGAAAGTATGAAAAGAGTAACCAAATATAATATCCAAGATTTGATACTTTCTATAAATAAAATAAGGGAGCCGCCTTGGATTTCATCAGTGAAGACATTTCTAAAGATTTTTCTATCTGAACCTCCACCCCCAAGATTCTTAGAAGTTTTGTAGTTTTTTCTTAAAATGATATTTCTTCTGACAATTCCAGCATTTACATCATTCTTTTTCGCTTCCTAACCTGGACTTGAATCTTTCCTCCATGTGTTTCTATACAGATTAATTCCTTTGTATTCAACATTTATAGCATAATTTGAAATTTTACCTTCCAATTTCTAGCGAATTTTTTTCGATCAACGCTAACTCTATAATTTCATCAAAGTTTAACTTCATGTTGCCTGAAGAGTTGCCCATCACAGTGACTTATTCATCCCAACTATTTATTAATGAAGATAAAAGTAATAATGCCCTGACCTCGTCATCGAACTTGATGCCAACATAACACAACTAATTAAACATAGTGTTGAAGTTATTCAAGCACTGAACAACTGAACCATCATTCACCATCTTCATATTGAACAATTCTTCATCCTAAAAACAAACTGAAAACTTCTAATACATCATTGTTATTGCAATCATGAGTGTTGAAAGCCACATATGAGGAAAGTGAAAGTCGGATTAAACATAGGATTGTTCGATCAAGCACTTCATATTCTTCTGGTGTTATCGATTATGGCTTCCTGGTGATTTCTTCAAGAGACAAATACAGTTTCTTTTGATACAATAAATCTTCAATTTACATTTTATAAAAAATAAAGTTTGAACCATTGAATTTCTCAACATTATACCTCGCATCATTATCCATTGATCCCACTCACAAACATTACTTCTAATTAGGTGTGCATCAATCAACCTTAATAATTATTAGCTAATATAACAAAGGGCATTTTACTTCCCAATTTTAGAATTTTATGCGAGAAAATGCCCCTTGGTGATTCTTTTAGGGCAGTCATACAAAAAATTAATAGCATTCTTGGGACAATGTCGTAAAATTTGAGGATAAAATTAATATTATTTTATGATTTCCAGAGCTTCTTTATAAGAATTGCTGCAAGCAAGGGGGCGTCCTTCATCAACCTGGCAAAGGATTAACACCTGCTTAAGAGATTAAAGATTAGCCTCATTTTGTATGAAAACAAATCCTAAAAATGGAAATGCTTTATGGCTTTGGGTGTTGATGCCTTAAAATTATAGCATCTATTTAGCTGACATTATTGAATATAATAAAATCTATAAATTTCTCCAACAAAATGACAAAAGCTCATTTCAAAATATTCATCCTAAGATTAAATTTTCATTTTTTTTTTCAAATACAATCCTACGATCACTCGCATGCTCATGAAACATCCTACTTTTGACAACTAATTCATTGAAAAAATAAATTTCTTGTGAATAAGGTGTACTAACCAATTTTTGAGAAAGTTGATAAAATTTTTGGCAACTTAATATATACCTCAATTTTTGAATCATTCAGATTTCAATCGAAAATATTTTATAAAATTCTACACGCTAAATTGAGCAATTTAATATAAAGCATCATATGTAAAATTTAAATGGTTTGGGAGATATAAAATGTTGAAGTTATAAGTTTACTTAATTTAATTAAAACTTGATTAATCCTTAATCCCTCCTTAATCTCCAGCATGTTTTCTGTAGTCCACCGACTTACACCCCTTTTAATTCATTCAATCAGTTGATTACGACACGCAAGCTTCGCATTCTTCCCCTCCCTATTTCCTCTCGCGATCCCTTTGCCTGTGCGAAGGAATTCGTTTGGCCCCTTATAGCAAGGTTGTGACGTGCAAGGGGCTAACAGATGCGGGTTGCAGGTTAGCCAAGCGGACCCCTAGGTGCCACAGCTCGTAATTTGAGGTTCCAAGATGAAATCTAAGAGAAAGAATTCCTCTCTCTCGCCATTCTAAGCATTCATTTCCTTCCTCACTCTTCAGTTTTGACTTTTGCCTCATTTTTCGTGCATTTTTTCTTTCTGGTAATTGTCGGAGGCGTTGATCTTGTGTGAAAGCGTTAAATGTGAATTGTGAGCTATAAAGTATTCTGACACGAATTTAGCGAATGAAAGAGGAGTTTGAGAAGACAAGAAGAGAGAAGAAGAATTGGTCACTTCATAGAAGAGCTGGTTGTCGAGAAGGTTCTTTAAAGTATGTTTAAGCAGTTAAATTACTTTATGAGCTATCTTTAAATCTTAAGTAAATTGCAGATCCAGGTTATTTGTCTGGGGCAAAAAACTCGATGTGAGAGTGAATATTCACTGTAAAACGATCCCGTAAATTCAGGTAAAGTTTCAATTAACTGAAATAGTTTAAACCTTAAAGTTTAATATTTTATTTTATAGGTTATTGAGCTCAATATAAAAGTTACCACAACATCCAGCCAGTTTCCGAAGATCAAAAATCTAGTGTGGCAGCTAAGGTGTGCAATTGGATTTCTAAATTTCAGTAATCATCTTTATTTCAGATTGTATGTTTGACTTCATATGCCTTTGTTTTAATCAAATCATTCATATTGATAGGACAGATATGCATGATAAGCATAATATAAAAAGATGTGCATGCATGAAAGATAGGTATGAGATGAATGATATTTAGATAAACATTATATGCAAGATAGACATGTCTGATAGACATGTAGGATAAATATGCATGATATAAGTAAGAGATATAGATGTGATATATATAAATAAGAGATATGCATGAGATAAATATATAAATGATTTAAAAGATATGTCTAATGAATATTTGTACGACAGAATAAATATGCATGTTAGAAAAAGCAAAAAGATATCTCAAAATAATATATGTATAAAAAATGAAATGATTTATATATGAATGCTTGCATGTGCATGTTCAGATGAAGATTTCACCCACTAATGGTACAGACAGAGGATGTCAGTGTATCTGTGCGTGTAGAATTTTTTTATAATCCCAGACAATTGTGATAGTTAATTCATTAACCATTGTGTCGACGAGATAATATCGACTATGGACGAGTTGACCAGAGCTTACCTTCCCATATAATTGTGATGTTTATATTGCTGACTGTTGTGTCTATGGGATAATATCGGTCAGGAGCAAGTAAGGGTCTTTCCACTCTAAATAATTGCGATGTATAAATCGCTAACTGTTGTGCCGACGAGAGCAAACAGAGAAATATCGACCAAGGGCGTGTTAGGTTTGTTGACGGTTATCCTCACATAGACAAATGTGTATAAAAAGTATAAAATAATGATAAAGTTAAAGTAAATATTATAAAATATTTAATATATTCATTTAGAAAAAAAGACATTAATGCGTACATTAGCATATATCACATTGCTTCTAAAAATATAAAAGGCCGACATATTATAATATTTCTTATAGATTCGGATGTATAATAAATTTTCCTCCTTAGATTATTGTAGTTTAGATGTGTTATTATTATTGGATTATCTTTAGATAACTCACTATGTTGTTTTAACATTATTTTTAGATTTTAAACATTTGAACAAAATGAATAGAAGAGGAGCAAATATATAGAGGAGACGAGAACAAGAAATGGAAAGGTACAAATTTCTACTTATAAATTTTAATTATGTTCTTTAGTGGCACTTTTCATGTATTATTTAAATATTAAAGTGTTAGTAATAGAATTAGAATATAAGAGATTTGATTTCCACCGTCTGACCGTCCTTTCTCGTCTTGCTTAATTCTAAACCCCGAGTTTGGTTGCGATATAAGGTAGTCAACAAAAAGTTTCATAGCCCCTTAACAGGTATCTCTAGCAATTTTAAGCCAAAAAGCAACAACTTGTGGTAAATAATATCGATAAGGGATAGATGGATGTATGATTATCATTCTCTTGTGAAGTTTTAATTTAGTTTTAGTCTCATGACCTATCCATAAACAAGAGCATACTTTAGTTTGATGCAATTTCAAGCAGGAGTCCAACTTTGGAAAGTGGCCATCTTTTGGGCAAGTTTTACTCAAGACCCATAAGTTGATGCGGACACGAATTTGATCAACTTTTTTCTTTTTCTTTTTCTTTTTTGGACAATTTGTGTAACAGTCATAAAATGTCTCCACACGAATGAAACTAACTTATATGAGTGTTTTTGGTTTTAGCAATCAATCTTACGGTCATATTAATAAGAGAGAGAACTACGATGCTTCTTTTCCATTAAAGAAAAAAATTTAAAGAAAATTTGTAATGGAGTGATAAATGATTGTGTAGAAGGTGAATTGAAAAGCAATACAAGTCCACACCTAAAATGTACCATATATATTTTGGAAATATAATAAGCATAACAGATTGCTAGCAAAAGATGCATATCATTCAAAGTTAAGGTCATATTTAAATAAATAAGGTTGCCACTTTCAACTAAAATTATTATTAAAAGAAGAAGATTATTACGCAACAAGGTTCTAAACTATTAGAAATAAGCAAACTGGGTGACACGGGAGCTAAGAAATGCTGTACATACAAGGCTTCCTTGAATCAGCTCATAAGTCTGCAAAACAACAGTAAGAAAAAAATGTTAAATTAGTAAACGATAACTAGACAGAAACTATAACAATATATTGAAAGCGCTCAACTGATATATGAGATGGAAATATTTATATGCACTAGTTCAAGTTTGGATGGAAATGAATCGACATTGGCTACCATCTTCACATAGGATGGGAAGTGGCTTATCCTGGAATAGCCACACTACTTCAATATCATATGTCCCAAAGTTAATCAAAAGTAAAAGTAAAAGTGGCTAGATGTGATAGTGTGTGTGCGTGCACTTGTGTATGTGACACGCATGTACACATTGTCGAATAATACATGTATAAGTACAAAGCATCACATTAATATGAGTATATTAATAACAAATAATTATATACAATTTAAGATATCATAATTTATATTACATGCATTACATACAACAATATATTACATATAAAACATTAATGCTCCCTATAAGGGTACGTGTTGATACATGGATATCTACAAACACTTGCATATAGGGAGCTTCAATCCTATGATTTGAAAATTATCATTTTCAAATCAAATTTTTTGTTCACCGTTTACATTTTGGATAAAAATGTTATGCTTAAGAATTAAGCAAGCAAATGAAATTTAATATTTTCTGCTCTTTTTCAAATTTAATAGCCATGCCTACGTTGCTTCTCAGAAAAGGAAATTTACTTTGTTTTCAGGAATCACTCTCATAATAAAAAAAAAGATATTTCTGGCATCATTTTCAGTAAAGCCAAGGTATTTTTTAATGAGAAAACGTTTAAATGATCCTTGAACTATTTGTATCGATATTTGATTTATTCTACTAATTTTTCAAATATGATCAAAATAATCCCTCTGGTGGACTATTTAGACTTAATTTGACAAGTCAAACGACTATTTTGGATTAGGTTTGAGAAAGAACTATATTGGATAGATAAGGTAGTTTGGGACTAAATTAACCATCCATAAATAGTCTAATGCGTCTATTTTGACATTTTCTCCGATATTTCTAGCAATTTTATTTTTGCTTCTACAACTATATAATCTCTAAACACAATATCACAGCATTAATTGTGAAAGCATACAGATGTGGATCGAGTTTCATAAATTTTCATGGCAACTTAACCATTCATCATTTTTTTTTAAATACAAGGATGATTGGATGATAGATAGAGGACCCGTGTATTTGATTCCAAACAATTTGAAAGTCTTTACACTTTAGAATCACAATTATCTTCTCATGAAATCAAACTCATCAATAATGAAAATTCAATGCATATGATTGGTGATCAAAAAGCCTCAATTTTAATTATGTTACAGAAAATGAATTGATTTGATCATCATTTAAAGGTTATAACAGAAATTTTAATTAGGAGAAGAATCAAAAGCTCCCCCGTAAAAGCAAAGAAGTCCACACACAAATATGACAAGAGAGAGAGAGAGAGATTTTACTCCTTTCGATTTTCAGTTCATATGTTGAAATGAAATTTAAATCAGACTCGATTTAGCATCAAGGCACGCATAATTTTCAAAATTCTAATGGTCATTTGATCTTTAATATGAAGCACCAAAACTTTCTCTATAGATGTTTTATGATTGCAACAGAAGAAAGCTGTGAATTTTTATAGTCTTCAAATAGCATGGAATTATATTTGTGTTATTGAGATATTTAGAGGATGAATGATGGTTAGGATTGGTGAAATAATCGCATAATGATTTTTAATGGCGTCATATCTTAGATGAGTGCCTAAATTGTTGTGAAAATTTATGAAATATGGCTCCTAAATCCTTTTCATGCCACGGATGAAAATTAATGAGGTGATCTTGAGTTTAAGGAATTTAGGCACAAATATAATAAGGAGAATGAACGTCCTAAGAAAAAATACATCTCATACACGTGTGCTTCTACACACAAGAGCTAAAAACAAGCATAGAACATGAGTTTAACAAAAGTAGGGTAACAAGGGACTTCAACTCTCTAAGCAAGCAAACAACAGGAATAAGTTAAGTGCCAAATCATAGCAGATAATTAAATTGTCCTCTTAGGAGTTGCTTTTCCAACTTCCAATCCATAAGTGGAAAATGCCATTACTCCCACTTATAGGCAACCAAACACATCACAATTGAATCCATCCTCCACAACAATTGCTTTAAGAAAATGACAAGCAATTAGCCAATGATAGTAATAAGTACCAAAACTGCAGATTTATCAGCAACGTTTTGTTGAAAAACTTTGTCATCTACTAAAGACATTTGAATAAAAAAACGTGGAAGAGCTGCAGAACTTTTTCTTTTTGAGATAATCCCAAATGTTTGGCCAACATAACGAGCTGCAAGCTAAACAAAAAGACACAAGCAAAAGCGCATCAGCAGCATATCATAAATCAGCCCTAAAAAGTTAAAATTTGCATTCAAGTCATTTGCATAATATTGGTTGATATCTCTTGATTATTTGACACTTATTCAAGGTAAGTATTATCGGTAATTTCCATCTACTTTAGTGAACCCGAAACTATTTACAAGAGCAAACAACAGAACACGATAGCCCTAAAATTGGGTAGTGGTTGAAGAGAATGCCCATTCCTTACATAAACAACTGAGAAATATGCCAAGGAAACAATAATCTACAAGCATTCCGAAGAATTGAAAACACTAAATCCATACTTAAAGTAAATATGACAAAGAATGCTGCCTTTCAGCAAAGGTAAAATTGCAATAAATTAATAAAGCATAACTTCAATGAACATGAAATGGAGAGGAGAGCAACTGCAAAAGTTATGCATCCACAAAGATACCTGCATGGTTACTCAGAATATCAGCTTCATAATACAAAGCATGCAATTGGCACTATGTACTGGCTGTTCTAGGATCGAAAGTTAAAAAATAAAGTGAAATTGAGCTACAAAATCCATTTAACTTGTTCATTTATTTAGACTTTCTCGGGACTAAGCTTTTGTAATGAAAGTTTTCATAATATTCGTGAGGTTTAAATACATTATGAGAAATAGCTTAGTCCTCCGCTTTATACTCCATTTCAAAAAAGGTTTTTGATTCCTTCAAAATTGAATCCTAGCCTTTCAATTTCAAAACTAGATCTCAAGTTTTCATACTTCAATTCTCTATTTTATATATAGTTATAAAATTTCAAATATTCTAATATCCATTCTCTTGTGTTAAATTGAACCGTGTGCAGAGCACAGCAATATTGTCAATAGAATGGCATCTCAATATCATTAATCCGTGTTAAGTATCGATAATAGAAAAAAAATTAATCGTTGATGCAACAATCATATCTTCGTGTCCTCTCGTCTACAAGAGCCACCTTTTGCACAATGTGCAGCGATTAAACTTTTTTATCCCATGGATTAGCTTTGTGGGATTGATTGGTGTAAAATTTCTTATGTGAACTTGTGAATTTTCTATTATGTGATGTTTTAGTCTTTATTGTGAAATTTACTTTTGTTCTGGTCAGTTAAAATGTTAAAACTTGTCGTGACCTATGAGATTCGGAAGAATTTTTTGTGGCATTATTAGGTTGACCACATTTACTTAGAGATATAGGGATATTGCATCTAGATTGATGCAACTTTTTTAATCTTGGGCTAGACATTGGATTTAGGGAACTAAACCAAGTTTGTTAGCCAAACTTTCTTAGATACCCGGGAGGAGATGAGGAATAGAGTTTCTCACCAACTTATTGTATCACTTTTTCGCACTTGATTTCCTACAAAACCAATTCAGAGGAGAATATCTCAAACATTTGAAAACCCTTCACTCTTCAAAATTATTAGCTTAGGCTCTTTGAACTTCAATAATTTAGGATTAGTCACTTTAGAAAATATAATCAAAACTTCATACATTCAAGCCAAGTATAAAACCAATAGACTAAAACATTTTTTACTTTGTGATTTAACTTGTTCCATGTGGGATTGATACACAAAACTCAATTTCGTGTGCTACTTGTATAACATGTATACTTGTGTAATTCATCAGTGCTTTGTCGCATTTGGTTCGTAGCAATTTTTTAGCATCATTGCTAAGGAAAGGGAGCGAAGCTGAAGTTCAATTTAGAAAAATTTAGTTGAACCATTAGAATCTAAACTTGAAAACTAAATTGTTTAACCTTTTCTGCATATTAGTTTTTTATTTCCTGTGTTGCCCAAATCTATAACAAAAAAATCTTGTTGCTTGTTTCCTGTTGTCCTGTGAAATTCGTGCACCTGTTTTGATTGCATTGCAATTACCGTAAATAATTATGTGATTTGCTTGCTTTCCATTTTAGCAAGTTTGTCGGCTAGTTTTCCTGCTTTAAGTAGTTTGTTTGTTTGCATTTGTTTTACTCTGTTAAATTAGAGTCGCTTCACTAGATCACTCTAATAGTGTATGTGTAGTACTGTAATCTCGCACATCTTTTCATGCATGGGTAAGGTGGCACATATGTACAAAATAATGTTCATGAGTTAGATAATTAAATACATAAGAATCAAGTGGAGTGTATGTAAATCTTCCTACGGCTTTATGGGTGTTATAAGAGAAGCTAAATTTTAATATAGTAGATGAAATTAATAAATAATAAATAATATGAAAGTTAACAGCACATTGATCATAGTCACGTGATCGCTGCACTGGGTAAGTATTTCAAAGTTTTGCCATTGAATAGATGAGTTGGCGTCTCTGAATGGGCTAGTTCTTTCAATGCCTGAGACCAATACCTTCGGAGCTGGGTTAGTCCCCCTTGAGCTTGGCGGGAGCCCTCAGAGTTGGTTAATAACTTTCTACTCTTTGTGAGTACCATCCTCATTGGATTAGTGCTTCCGAGCTGGCGCTATCTTCGAGAGCCACCCTACTAATTCCTGGCGAGTCCGCCCGTTCTCCTCAGCTTCTCTGCTGATTTCATTTTGAAGGAAATATGGAACCTAACTCTAGCAGATCCTTCAAAAAATAAATACAGCGAAAATAACAAATAGCAACTCTTAAATTGTTCGTACGAATATTATCTTTGCTGCCATCTTTCAGACAAACTCTATCAAGGGCGCGTTCTCAATCTCTAAACTATTACCAAGCAAATGAACGAAATGTCAAGACATAATTAAAAAAACGGGATTATAGGGAAGATAGTGTCATAGCCACGTTGCGGGTTCGTAGATCTCAGATCTGTATTGCAACGCAAGATGGAAATGGAATGAGAAATGATCGAGATAACATGCAATGGCATCGAATTCAGCAGTAATAAAATAAAATAATCCAAGAAAATCCCCAACAAAAAGAAAAAAAGGCGTTCTCACCTCACAAGGCCGCAATGATCGATGAAAATTACTCCGTTCAATGGCCGCTACCTTCGAGATCCCCGTTGCCAACCTCGCATTCGGAACCCAGCTCCGGCACTCGCACGGGTTAGACGCCATCCCAAGGCTCGTAAACGCCGCCATTCCGCGACTCCAGGCCACGATTTCGAGCGAGAATGCCGATCGCAGGCCTGGGGGCCGAGAAGGCGAAAAAAGACGGAAAGAGTCGAATANCTCGTAAACGCCGCCATTCCGCGACTCCAGGCCACGATTTCGAGCGAGAATGCCGATCGCAGGCCTGGGGGCAGAGAAGGCGAAAAAAGACGGAAAGAGTCGAATAGGCGCGGAGTTAGCGAGGCGGTGCGGCCAAGCTCTAGGACTATTTGGCAACTTCATTTAATTCAATTTAATTTAGTGAATACTAGTGTCGAATTTAATAAATTTATAAATAGTTAAGTTTCAATATTTTTTTAATGTAAATTATTTTAAATGGGATTATATTTCATGAAACTATTTGTTAACCTCTTTCAATATTAAAATTTTGATGTTTGTCAGAAGGTATGTGAGTCTTAGTGTTTTGAGATAGCACGTTNGTAAATTATTTTAAATGGGATTATATTTCATGAAACTATTTGTTAACCTCTTTCAATATTAAAATTTTGATGCTTGTCAGAAGGTATGTGAGTCTTAGTGTTTTTAGATAGCACGGCACACACAGGAAATTAAAAATAAGCAAGAAACCTGAGACATCTCAACTTTTAATCTTAAAACCCTGAAAAATGTGAAAAATTAATGAGATTTAACACAATTGAAATAACTTACTGGGCAGTTGTGAGTACACGAGTTTACTTTTCTCCATAATCAAAGAATATAAAGTTATATAGTTAAGATACAGTAATAGTTCAATAATAATAGTTATAACAGGTCGTTAAGGTCGTAGTTGATGGCTATGAAGGCAGCAGCCCGCTATAAATTATATAAACAGGTGATTGTAGCTCCAACTTGTCAGAGGGATCTAGTTGAATGACATGATATATGTTGACAAAGTGAACTGCAAATGAATTGCTTCAGGCGAGTCGATTGGTTGCATAGGCTCTATTGGGAGGCCATGAGAGCTGGGAGGCATGTAGGTCGTAATTTGTCGCATAGACCGTTGTAGTGAGCTACGGTATTGTTGGTACACTACAAAGGCCGAAGTTTAAATTTGTATGAGTTATGGGTCGTGTAGGCTATAGTTGGTCATATATGTCATAAAGTGGAGTCATGATGATATTCGTAAGTTGCAGAGGCGGGAATAAGGAGTTGCAGTGGATGTAAGCTGCGTAAGTTATTGTGGTGAGTAGTGATGACGTTCATGGGTTACAGAGGTCGAGTTTGAAGCTGCACGAGCTAAAAACAACGTAGGTATAAGCCCTAGTGGTGAGTTGTGACGATGCTTGTAAACCACTGTNCAAGGCTCGTAAACGCCGCCATTCCGCGACTCCAGGCCACGATTTCGAGCGAGAATGCCGATCGCAGGCCTGTGGGCAGAGAAGGCGAAAAAGGACGTAAAGAGACGATTGGGCGCGGAGTTAGCGAGGCGGTGCGGCCAAGCTCTAGGACTATTTGGCAACTTCATTTAATTCAATTTAATTTAGTAAATACTAGTGTCGAATTTAATAAATTTATAAATAGTTAAGTTTCAATATTTTTTTAATATGAATTATTTTAAATGGGATTAGATTTCATGAAACTATTTGTTAACCTCTTTCAATATTAAACTTTTGATGCTTGTTAGAAGGTATGCGAGTCTTAGTGTTTTGAGAGAGCACGGCACACACAGGAAATTAAAAATAAGCAAGAAACATGAGACATCTCAACTTTTTATCTTAAAACCCTGAAAAATGTGAAAAATTAATGAGATTTATCACAATTGAAATAATTCATTGTGTAGTTGTGAGTGCACGAGTTTACTCTTCTCCATAATCAGAGAAAATGAAATTATATGGTTAAGATACAGTAATGGTTAATAATAGTTATAACATGTCGCTAAGGTCGTAGTTAATGACTATGAAGGCAGCAGTCTGCTATAAATTATATAGCCAGGTGGTTGTAGCTCCAACTTGTCATAGGGATCTAGTTAAATGACATGATATATGTTGACCACGTGAACTGCAAATGAAATGCTTCAGGCGAGTCGGTTGGTTGCATAGGCTTTACTGGGAGCCGTGAGAGCTGGGAGGCATGTAGGTCGTAATTTGTCGCATAGACCGTTGTAGTGAGCGACGGTAATATTGGTACACTACAAAGGCTGAAGTTTAAATTTGTATGAGTTGTGGGTCGTGTAGGCTATAATTGGTCATATATGTCATAAAGTTAAGTCATGATGATGTTCGTAAGTTGCAGATGCGGGAATCTGGAGTTGCAGTGAATGTAAGCTACGTAAGTCATTGTGGTGAGTAGTGATGACGTTCGTGGGTTACAGAGGTTCAAGTTCGAAGCTGCACGAGCTAAAGACAACGTAGGTCTCACATAAGCCCTAGTGGTGAGTTGTGACGATGCTTGTAAACCACTGAGGTCAGAGTTAGGAGTTGCACGAGTTGTGAGTCACATATGCCGTAATATTGAGTTGTGATCACAAGCGTAAACCGTTAGGGTCAAAGTTAGAAGCTATAATGACGTTCGTAGGCCGCAATGACTGAATTTGGGAGCTACATGAGCTATGATATTGCATGTAGGCTGCAGAGGCTGCAATTGGGGGGGTGGGCACATGAACTGTGATAAATCTCGTAAATAGTATAGGACGAAGTTGGAAATTGCACAAGCGATAGACCATGTATGTACTAATTGATCACATATGTCATAGTTATGAGATATGATGATAAAACTTCATCAATCTAGAGAAGGTTATTGTATTATGAGTATAACAGTTGTAAGTCACTGTTGTGGGTCGTGTTGTTGCACTGCATTTGAAATACATTGTTATACATACTTTATGGTACATCTGTACCATGCCACTTTTGACATGTGTCATTGCAACATATGTGGGTGCATCATTGCACCACATTTTGGGTACCTCATTGCATGGTGTGCTATATGGCGTACTGCTCTGTTGAGGTGCCACAGTGTTTTAAGACATAGGATTTCAACTCATGAGCATGTGGTGGTGTTGACCTCACTTTTGGGTGAGGGATATGGGACTTTCTTTTAGTGATTAGGATCTAGTCTTAGGACTTTCCTGATGACTATCTTAACATCTTAGAAATGGTACACAACTTCTCCTTAGACATTTCAACCAAATATTTGTTCTCTATGTTGGTTCTAGATGTGATCAATAATCTTTAATACAAAGACTGAAGATTACATAAGGGAACTCTGATGAGAATTCTTATAGGACCATTGAACCATAGGGAAGCTTGCACTGTTTAACATATGTTTGGACTTCAATACATTACGACATCATTCATAATTATCATGGTCATCATAAACATTACATTTTCACATCACAATGTTGCAATCATTACACTCATAGGGCTGACCAAAATTATTTGAAATAAGTTTCCCCTAAAATACCCCACTTGAATATTATAATTCTTCAAAATTTCCCAAAAATACAATTGAATTACACAACCCACTTCAAATAATTTGATATTATCATTTAGACAATTTGAAACCCAAAAGTGCAAAAATACCCAATTTTCCAAAAAATTACCAAAATACCCTTAGACCCCCATAATATCAAAATTGTCCAAAATCTCTTAAACTCACTCATAAGTCCTAAAAATCACACTAAATTATTCATTATGTCTTCCTGAGATTTTTGACTGTAATACGACCATACTTTCGAACAAGTTTGTGGCACCTCGACACCAAAATAACGAATACTTAAAAATGTTTCAGGGAACATAAAACCTTCCATATTAATTGAAAATGACCGCAGACACTGTCGTTCGACTTCAAATTTCTTCTTGAACCACCTCGAACATTTAAATCAACTTCTTAACCACTTTGACCGAAATTTATCAAAATTACCAAAATGTCACTCATTGTCCAAAAATTCTCAAATCCTCCGAAATCATTTCAAACACCCCTAAAATCAATTATTGACTATCCATTGGGTTCAATTTGACAAAATTCACTCACTTCGACCAAAATCGAGCATTTTTTACCTGATTGCCAAAAAAAGTGGTCCAAACAACCTCGGATGACGAAACAGAATGTGCAATCGCGTCCAAAACGTCGATTTTACCTATGAGGGACGTTCATTTCACAGCGATGACAAATTCAAGTGGAAATGCAGAGAATGATAGTAATAATAAGATTACTACTATTACTATTAATAAAATAATAATAAAAAAAAAAATCT
>JXCR01122725.1:26986-38533 GCA_002079205.1 Phalaenopsis hybrid cultivar | reverse complement strand
CCCCCCCCCCCCTCTCTCTCCCTCTTATATGAACGCATGTTGCAGAAGAAAAGAAGAGGAGGAAGAAAATAGAAACCCAACTTTTCATAGAGCCATCAAACCCACCTGCACCTTTAAGCAATATTCCTTGACGTGAGGAACACAACCATCCCCACTGCAGCCACCAAAAACCGCCCCCGCCGCCGGAAAACCAGTTTGAAGCTCACGGTCACCTTATAATTTTGCACCAAAAATACTTTTAAAACTCGCCCAAATTGTTATGTTAGGCTCCTTAGGTCCTTAGGAGACAAAGTCAACCATTTTTCATATTCCTCCCGGCCGTTAGCACCTCCTCAAAGTGAAGCTGAGCCAACTTTGACGAATTTCCAATCCAACACAAAAACAACATCCAACCAACGCCACGATGAGTTGGATGAGCTCAAGAAGGCTTACTTATTCAAACCTAATTGAGGAAAAACCTCTTAGGCTCAGGTATATCTCTTAAATTAAAACGATGATTCCGAGCTTTCATCCCTTCCATATCAAAAAGTTTATCACAAAACACCTAAGTATCTGTATGAATATGATCTAATCTTCAAGCTGAACAAAACAAGCCCAAGAACGTGAAATTTGGTTGAGAATAGATGGAGAACGGACTCCGAGAAGTTTCGGCCGTCGGTTGTCCTCCATGCGTGAGTCGCAGGTCTTGGTGTCGCGTGAACGATTTTATTTATTTATTTATTTATTTTATTCAAGAAATTATAATTAAACTTCAAAATTATGTAACTTTTTGTAGAAAAATCTAAAAAATAAACCAAAAGATGCTATGAACTCAGAAAAATGAGAATAGTTTTTCAAAATTAAAATTATTATTTTTCATCAACTAAATATTTTTAATTTATTTTTTGAAGTTTTGGAGTATTTAAATCATAAAAATTAAAACATAAATGGAAAAAATATGAAATTTGATAGAGAAATTAAATGGCTTGGAAATAATCTTGCTTGATTTTTCCAAGTCATTTTGATTTCTCTGTAGGGAGATTTCTTCTTTTTTAATGAAACAAGTCATTTTAAATATTTAAGAAAAATAAGAAATGTGGAATTTTTAAATCTCTCTTGATTTTGTTCTTTGACTTTAAACAGATCTTGAAAACCATAAAATCATATTTAAAACATTTTAATCATCATAATTCGCTGATCAGGGGAGTAGGTTTGAGTCATATTTTGTTAGTCTAACCCAAGCTCAAGTTAAGCCTAGTCTAGCTTATTTAGAGCTTATGTCGGTCTCCTAGCATTAGTGGGACTGATCTAAATTCATCTCCTTAAGGTCAACCCAATTTAAACCCAATACTTGATTAGCCAACTTCGGGGATACATTAGTTAGCCACCAAACCAATAGGATTAGTTAAACTTAAACCTTAGGTTGGTTAACCCTAAACCAATAGGATTAGCTAAGCCTAAACCTTATGTTAGTTAACCCTAATTCATAGGATTAGTTAACCTAAACCTTAGGTTAGTTAACCCTAAACCAATATGATTATTTAACCTAAACCTTCGGTTAGTTAAACCTAAATTAATAGGATTAATAAACTTTCGGTTAGTTAACCCTTAACCAATAAGATTATTTAACCTAAACCTAAAGTTAGTTAACCATAAACCAATGAGATTAGTTAACCTAAACCTTAGGTTAGTTAAACTTATATTAATAGAATTAGTTAATCTAAACCTCAAGTTAGTTAAACTTAAACCAATAAGATTAATTAACATAAACTTTATGTTAGTTAACCCTAAATCAATTGGATTAGTTAACATAATTATGAGGTTAGTTAAACTTAAACCAATAGGATTAGTTAACCCAAACCTTATGTTGGTTAACCTTAAACCAATATGATTAGTTAACCTAAACCTTAGGTTAGTTAACTCTAAACCAATATGATTAGTTAACCTAAATCTTAAGTTAGTTAAACCTAAATTAATAAGACTAATTAACATAAACCTTATGTTAGTTAACTCTAAACTAATAAGATTTGTTAGCCTAAACCATGGGTTAGTTAAGGTCATTTAACCCTAAACCAATAAAATTAGTCAACCTAAACCTTAGGTTAGTTAACCCTAAACCAATTGATTTAGTTAACCTAAACCTTAGGTAAGTTAACCCTAATCCAACTCTAATCTTTAAGTAAAACAAACCAAAATCATAGCTTAGTCTTAAGTTAAACCTACCCTAAACCTTAGGTTAGAACCTAACTCATAGGTTGCACATAGAAGAACCTTTTAGTTATAACCTTAAACTTAAGTTAAACCAAAACCCCTCAACTTGAACATTAATAAAGAAATAAAATAAAACACATACGGATGGGTAAAATTTACATAAAACATATTAAAACTTAAACTTAAACCAAACCAAACATAACAAGACTTTAAAGCATGACTCTGAGGTTAAGTCAGCTTAGAAGTCGTCAACTTCACATAAGTAATAACAACTGGACAAAAGTAACTAAAATAAAACACTTAAAATTTGACCAAAAGATGCAAACAACCTAAAACATTTCAACCCTAAAATCGATAAAAGTAACTCAAGGATTAATTAAATCTTAATCACAAAGATCACAAAATGCAACTTTAACCCCTTTTGTTATAGTTTACAAAGATTTCTTGGATGATGCATTATGTGGATGTTGACAATAATCTTTCGGTCCTGGTGGGCAACCACCTTCGAGACTAAGTAAACTAGGGCACCTGGCGACTCGGGACGACGGAGCCATAGAATCTTGACTGAGTCACCACTAATTAAATAATTAAAATTTAATAAAAAATTGATAAAGCATTGTTTCTTTTTTTGCTTTATTTATTGTTTTATGTATCTCAATGCATGTACTTTTACTGTTTTTATCAAATATATAATGCATGTGTTAAGGACAAATAATGAAGAAGTAAAAGTTATTTGGATTATGGAGAACCTATAAATCATAACACTAGGGAATTACTTTACTTAATTGAATTTAGTCTTGACCTAGGTTTGAACTATACCTCCATTACCCTTTAATTAATTCACTGTAAAATTATCGAAACAAATAAAACTTTTAATAATAAGATTTAAGGACATGAAGACTTGAAGCCACTTCAACAAGAAACTTGGAGCAGACTTCATGGGCAACTCGTTCAAGACCTTTCTCTAGTTTAAAAAATAATCCTTATGATTTTGAGGTTGTCTTTTATGACATAAAACTTCTCTTTTTGTTAGACTCCTGCATAGTCATGATATGCAGCATGTCCTAACTTGTTTTATGATTCAGAGGTAGTCACTCAATGTAAAACCTCATATCTTTCTAGGTTTTTGTATAAATCATAATTACACAAATCTAAGCCCTAACTAAAAAAACTGGCAAGAGTTAACTTAAATTAATATCATTCTTAACTTAAATTAATATCATTCTAAATAGAGCCAAATATTAGGATAGTTCAGGGGATTACCAAGAACCTATTCTAGATCTTTAATCTCCCTTACTCTTCTACATTTGATTCTTAAAATAAAATTTTTCACATTTGAACCAATCCCTATTGGAAACTTCACAATCATGTTCGTTGAAAATCATTCCTTTTGAATTCATGAAAACAAAAGATTACTGATTTTTATCGAGAGTTTTCTTAGGTGACCCATTCGCTTCGGATGTAATTAACTATAGGAGCTTGCCCTTATAGGGAACTTAAAAGAACCCAGGCTTAAAATGAACCTTATTTTGACTCCCATATCGAATAGGGGAATCTGTCGGTCATCATGCAAACTTGCAAATCAAACGAAAGTCATTTATTTCTATAGTTTATTCAATTGAGTTTATTATTAAGCAGTGTATTACCTTTCAGGGTGGTACATTACTCGTGGTTAGCTCGATTATCTAAACTGTAGAAATCAATGAGATCATTTTGACCCCATTTTCTTCAAATTAAAAAACCTCATTTCTAAATACTATATTACGATAAACTAAACCACACCGAGCTGTATGACGACGACAGGCGGACAAAGGTAGTCGACAACGGCCAACGCACATAGTCAATGGTGGTCGACGACTACCTGAGCAGGATGCATTCGTCGGATATTTGGTGTAGAAACGACAACATGCCTGAACTCTTTCTCTCAATCCTTCCTCAGTCTCATGTATCGATCCCTCTCAAGGCTAGGTAGAGCTATATTTATAGAGTATGGGAGATGTCTCTTTGTGAATAAGAAGGGAATTCAAACCAGTATATTTGACGACGCAGAGAAATTTCATTGATCAGATGATATTTTATTGACACTTGTGGGGCTCATTGATGTCACAATTGAGCAATCTTGGCCTCATTTGATCTTTCTCGCCAAGACACTCAAATTGACAACAAGTTCGTCGGAATTTGAATTCGTCTGACTTTATAATTATGCACTAAAAAGATTTTAAACATTGTTTAATGACAAGACCTATGCTTGATTTTACTCGAATTGGACAAACTCTGATATCATTGGGTTTGTCTTGTCGAGATAGTTGGTTTGACTATAATTTTTTTGAAATAGAAGTGCTAGTTCATTTCTAATTGAAGTGTGGATTTTTTTGCTCAAGAAATTACCTCGAGATTCTTTCAATGCCTTGAGATTGATGAAAAAATTCTTGATGATGTATCTGAAGTTATAACAGTTATAGTTAGCCACATAAGTCATAGTTATAGATTATAAGATCTATAATAGGACTACAAATGTCAGAGTCGGTTAATGAAGCTGTAACTGGAGGCTATAACAACTATAATTGCCTTAGCAGCTATAATAGTTGTAGTTTGTTGTTATAACATCCATAATAAGGCTAACAAAGCCACGATTGTATGTTATAACAATTATAATTGACAACTATAAAAATCATAGTTGGTAGTTATACCAATTATAGTTGGTTATAAAAGTCACAGCTAATGGCGATCACATTTGTAATCGACTATAAAGTTTTAGTTTGGTGACAATAATCATAGTTGACTATAAAAGTCATACTTGGAGACTATAACAACCATAGTTGGGTTTAAAAGTTGTAGTTAATGACTACAACATCTATGTTAGCTACAAAAGTCACAGTTGAATGCTTAATNTAAAAATCAAAAAGAAAAAAATATTGAAATATATGTTGATGATGTTCTCGTAAGAAGTAAACTATTCAAAGAACACAACTTATATAAAAGAAACTATTAACATGTGGAGACAATTCAATCTAAAAATTAATCTTCTTAAGTGTAATTTTTTGTGTAAGTTCATAAGAATTCTTATGATAATTTTTCATGCTCATATTTTTCAAGGCAAATATTGAAAATGTTCAAGCTATCTTGGTAATGCCTCCTCCTAAGAATATAAAACAATTGTAAACAATAACTAGCCACATCACAAACTTGAGTAAGTTCCTCTCAAAGTAGGGTGATCCAGCTTGTCCTTCATTAAAAGCATGAAGAATTCTACCCAATTTACTTAGACATAAGGATGTGACATGGTATTTAAGCAGTTGAAGGGAATACTGCATTCACCACTTTTATTGAAAAGTCTAAAACTAGGGGAATAGTTCATTTACCCCAGAGCTAAGAAATAAGTTGTAAGCTCTATTTTGGTTCTTGAGGAGAATTGATGGGATTTATTTATTTATGGATTACCATAGAACTCTTATTATTTCTATCTAAATGATCAGATACAACATTCAAAAAATAATATACAATATTGAATGATAAAAATATTACCTTAGAATGGATCTATTCATTCAAATGGGAAAATGTTTGAGCTTTATGGATCAATGGAAATAAGTTTCTTCCCTTACCCTATAGGTGTAAGATAAGGTTTTAAATATGGGGTTTTGATTTCTTTATGAGAGGGATCCCTCATAGTTAATAATATATCAATAAAACTCTAAATTAAAGGTATGCCTTATATATTTCTTAATCATTAATGAATGTTTATTGAATGAAAAAGATTTGAAGAACTTGATAAAAGGGTAAAATTGGACATAAGTTAACCTCACCTGAGTTTCAAAATATTTACTATTTCTAACGATAGTCAACATGATGATATAGAGCTTGAATCAATGGATCAGGTTTGAGAAATCATTTAGATTTGATTGGATCTTGATTAGGCTAGATTCGGAATTTGAACAAGTTTAGATCAAATTGGAATTGAGTTTGTATTAGGCTTTTTTAAATATGGACTTAAAAGGGTTGTGTCAAAATTAGGTTGGGTTTGGAATTGATTTAAGATTTGATTGAGTTAGAATTGGAAAGGGTTGAATTTAAATATGGGCTTAAAAGGGTTGCGTAAAAATTAGGTTGTGTTTGGAATTGATTTAAGATGTTATTGAGTTAGAATTGGAAAGGGTTGAATTTCAATAAGTTTAGATTGGTTGAATTAAATTTAATTTTTTTAGGATGAATTGATGTTAAGAGATATCCTAGTCTAAAGGGTAGGAAAAGGGAGAAGATTTCTAGTTGGGGGTGATGTCCTAACCTAAATACTTTTAAAAGTGAAACGATAGGTGACATAATTAGAATTTGGGAGTAACTTATCTGGTCAAGATGCCCATGGAATTCCATCATGTCAGGAACATTAGTAGCCTCAAACTATTAACCACTAGAATACCCGGAGTTCTCCCTTATCACCACAGCAATGACTTAAGATAATCATTCTCACTATAAAAGTGTTTGTGAGTATCATTGTCCGTAACACGGGCTACTTCAATCTAGGATGCTCATAGTATTCCAAGGTAGGTCAACTTGTTTTATAGGTATTAGTCTTTTGTTCTAATCTATGGAAGGATCCTAGTTACTAATCTAAGGCTTCTAGACTGGACTAATCTAGGGTATGTGTATGATCATAGGTTTTTCATCTGTGTTCGCTGGGGCATAGATTGTAACTATCTTATGGTGTGGTTATAAAAATTAGAGTTGGTCAATTTTATTATTTTTGGAGTTTGATAATTAGTAATTGATTTGTTTTCTCCTAAAAATCATTGGTTATGGTGACAAATCAACGTTTTCTAGGTGTTAATTGGTTATTTTTCTGTTCTAATTAAGGTTATATTTAAATTGCCATTTATAAATTATTTTTTTCCACCTAAGTTCAATTTTATCCCAAAGATTTATGTTCTCCATCCCAAGGTTTTAATTGTTGTCGAGAATGAATATTCTGAACAAAGGAGGCCAAATTTTTTAATGTAAAGTTCTTATATTGAAGAGTTACTTATAATCCCATTACAATAATAAAAGTATTTTTCATTCAAAAGTATTTAATTTTTTCTAAGAGATAGTTTTGTTATTCAAAAATACATGAGAATATAAGTTTATCTTTTTTATGAGTTATTTAAATCAAATAATCCAAGACTTATAAATTCAAAAGTCTAAGGCTATAAAATCATACGNACTGCTTATAAAACTCCTATTGGAATGACTCCTTACAGACTGATTTTTGGAAAGGCTTGTCACTTACTAGTAAAACTAGAGCATAAAGCATATTGGGCGATTAAAGAATTCAATTACAATTTGACAGACGCTGGTAAGAAGAGATTATTTACAATTAAATGAATTGAAAGAATTAAGAAATGAGTCTTATGATAACGACAGAATTTATAAGAAACAATTAAATGAATTGGAAGAATTAAGAAATGAGTCTTATGATAACGACAAAATTTATAAGGAGTGTTGGGCGATTAAAGAATTCAATTATAATTTGAAAGATGTGGTAAGAAGAGATTGTTATAATTAAATGAATTGGAAGAATTAAGAAATGAATCTTATGATAATGACATAATTTATAAGGAGAAACGAATTGGAAGAATTAAGAAATGAATCTTATGATAATGACAGAATTTATAAGGAAAAGCTAAAATTATGGCATGATCGGAAGAATAACTAGAAGAATTTTGAACCAGGACAAAAAGTTTTACTTTACAATACAAGGCTGAAGTTATTCCCTGGAAAATTGATGTCTCATTGGTTAGGGCCATTTACTGTGACTCAAGTTTATACTTACAGAATTGTTGAAATTTTAGACCAGAAAATGAGAAATAGATTTAAAGTAAATGGACATAGATTAAAATCATATTATGAGGGTAACATACCAAATTTTAAAGAGGTTTTAATGATCAGTCAACCTGAATAACATCTGAATAGGTTGGGCTGACGACGTTAAATCAAGCGCTTTATGGGAGGCAACCCATATTTATCTTTGCTTTATTCGCAATTATAGTAGTTGTTATTTAAATTTATCTCTAGTTTATAGTAGCATTAAGCTCTACTACTCTTATTTACCCTTTGAAACATCTTAAAAATTGGATCCATAAAGAAAAATTGAAACGCATTCGGACTAGAGTGAAACTGTGAAAATTTTGCCTTGGGCACCGACGATGCCCTCAACGGCGCCGACGGAGGGTTTTTCCCGAGAGTCCAGAGAAAATTAATACAGAGCGCACCAACGGCGCCATCGACCCCGCCGACGGCGAGGCCGGTAAGATGACGGTTCTTATGTTCGAATGACAGTTTTTGATGGTTTTTGGGCGGGAATAGTTTTTTTAAACTTAAAAATTTGAACTCTAATTCATATTTTCCCCCGAAGAATGAAATAAAACTGTGTCAATTTCATTCCTATGGCATCCAATTCCCCTGAAAATCCCAGAATGTGAGTTTTCAATCGGCGAAAGTTCATTAGTGCGGATGCGCAACGAATCCTCAACAAGTTGCTGACTAAGAAAAAATTAATCAAAGAATGAGGATTCGTGAATCACAGATTGAATAACCCCACGACGGATATTGAAGAAACGATAGTGCGGCGAAGATGAGAAGTGTTGTGCTACACTACTACTGTCGTGGTAGTTTCTGTGGTAAAAGAATTTTACAAAAATTTACATGAAATCAACCAAGGAATTGTTTATGTGCGAGGAAGATGGATTACTTTCACTCCTGCATGGATCAATGAGTTATATATGATAGAGAATGTTCCTGTCTGCCATGATTCTAATTTCATCCCAACAAGAAATCAGATGAATGAAATTTACCAAGATTTGACGGGCAAAACTGATGATTGGGAAATGCGAGAGAATGGGTACGTTAGTTTCTTCAACACTTTTGAATCCCGTCTCTAAACACTGGCACTTCTTCATTTCTGCAAAACTATTACCGACAATGAAGGTTAGTAAGGTTTCTAAAGATAGTGTCATTCTGAATTACTGCATCCAAAGGGGACTGCCGATTGATATTGGATCTATAATTGTGAAGTTAGTTTTGGGCCTAATCGTTCACGGATCAACTTATGGGCTTGGACACCCTTCCACAATTTTATCACTTTGCAGTCAGTCTCAAGTATCCTATGAAAATTGAGAAAAGGTACTGCTACCTTGGAAACCTTTGGATCCAACTGAAAGATTCCCATCATTTGACGATGAAAATGACTTGACCATGATAGTTGATCAATCATCTCAGAATTCACTGCTATTTCAAACCTTAGTTCCAGATAAGTCTTTGGTGATCCTACGCCGAATCAAGAAATTGGAAAAGGAGGTACAAAACGTAATGAATGCAATTAATAATATCTACCAATGCTTCCATCATCTAGACTGGAGGATGACAGAACATTTCGCGCACACTGGACATTTAGAAAATAGCTTGATACGACTGATGAAGAAGATGAAATTAATTGAGGATGATTCAAGTGAAGAATTTCCTTTCTGACCCTTCTACAATGTCTTCATTCTTGTGCAATCAATGGGTGATCTCAGAGGAGAAACGAGCACAAAATCTAACATGTAGTAGACTTACTATGCTACATTTATGTTTATGTGTGTTTAGATTTGAACTTTATGTTTACTTTGTTTTAAAATTATGATGTTTACTAAGCATATGATGTTTTATTTTCAGCATTTTGAGTGTTGTGGTTTGGATTGTGACGCTGAATTTATGTATTGAGCTTGAGAAAATACCAAACTTAGGTGTGTTATGTAACACATGTTGTACCCCTTGGAATTTATATATAAAGGTGATGTTATGTTTTGTAAAAGTTTGTATGTGTTAAGTACATCAATTAACTATTCAAAATTATGTTTATAAAGATTAAACGGATATCGTTTAAGCTGAGAATTGATCAAAATCGCAAAAGTACAAAATTTGGACATAACCAATAGAGTCTGCCGACGATGCCCTCGACGCCGTCAACGGCGGGAATTCCCGAGACTTAGGTTCAAAAACAAAATAGAGCGCGCCGACGGCGCCATCGACCTCGCCATCGGTGAGATCGTAAAAATACCTCTTTAATCATGATATTGACCGGTCAACCGCCACTATTCATCATCCCCTTCCTCTTAAAAACACAATTTTTGAATTAGGGTTTGGTAAATCTTGGATTGGGAGACAATTTCAAGACTGTTTGACATCGGATTTGATCTTCTTTAGGTAAGAGCTTCACTCCAAGTTAAAAATATTTGATTTTTACCTATGTATTTCTTCCACATAGAGGAAACCTGCAAGTTAAAAATATTTGATATTCACCATGTATTTCTTCCACGTTGAGGAAACTTGAAATTTTAAAAATGTGAAGAAAATCTTGGAAGAAATTCATGGATCTTAATGTTGAACTCTTTGAATTACCATTCGAAGCCATGATTTAGGTATTAGAAGTAATTTTTGGAATTTTTCTTTGATTTGATTAGAATAAAAATGGCTCCACGTCAAAAGAGAAGAGTTGAGTTTGACGATCAAGCTTCGTTAATGTGATGGCTCAAACTCGATTTACTTCAATACTTAACGGAAAAAAGTGTATACAAGATCGAGTTTTTGAGAGTCTGGGAGAAGAAATTGAACAGGTTATTGTCAAGCAGAGGTGGGAAAACTTTTGTTACACCACCAATAAAGCCGATGCAAATGTGGTGAAGGAGTTCTACTCCAATGTGATTTATTCTGAAGATGGAATCGTACAAGTGTGTGGATTTCCTGTGGAAATTACCGCTGCCCGCATTAACACTTTCTATGAAGTCTCAGATTCTTACAACTGTCATTATGAATCGTTTGGTACGATGGAAGAACCCCCTCAATGATGTGATTAACTTTCTCACTGATGGGAAAGGAACGTGGAAGATAAAGCAGCAAGAACGGGTAAACTTTTCTGCTTCCATGTTAAATGCCACCTCTAAGGCGTTTCTATTTCATTTCCTCTACTCTGTTACCGACCTATCACCATAGTGAGGTAACTAGAGATAGAGTTATTTCATTTCCTCTACTCTGTTACCAACCTATCACCATAGTGAGGTAACTAGAGATAGAGTTATTCTATCATTTCCTCTACTCTATTATCGACTTATCACCATAGTGAGGTAACTAGAGATAGAGCTATTATATTCAGAATAATAAAACTATAAATGTGGGGAGAATTATTTTCAAGAATATATTGACTACGGCAGAAGTGAGACTAGTGGAGGTCTAGGACATCCTGGACTTATTTATACACTTTACCAACTTTTTAGAGTGGAAGCTAGAGAGGAAGAATGGGTTTACCCTATGAAACCCATTAGTAAATCTAATTTGAAGACTTATGTATCC
>JXCR01122725.1:13416-25678 GCA_002079205.1 Phalaenopsis hybrid cultivar | reverse complement strand
TGAATTAAAATATTATTGCAGTAGATCATAACTTTTATATAGTACTAAAATTACTTGAGGACAAGTAATAGTTAAGTTTGGGGGATTTTGACCAAAGTAAAATATGTTGAGATTTTCGTACCTCTTTTATACTGTTTTTAATGATATTGCACTTTAAAGAAAGGTCTTTTTGATGTTTTGTTACAGGAATGATGAATTAAGATCAATAGAGCAAAAAGATGCAAAAAGGAGCAAATTTGGAGAAATAGGACCAAAATGTGGAGAATTGCACTAGGGCGCCGACGGAGCCATCGACGCCACTGACGGTGATATTTTCCCGAGGCTACAGAACAAAATCTCTAGAAGGCAGCCGATGGCACCATCGAGGCCGCCGACGGTGGGATTGACGGTTATGTGTACTTGTACAATGGATAAGGCCAAATTTTGGAGGGGTACATAAGCAACTCTAGGGAAAACTCATCCACATCTTTAAAGATAAGGTTTTGGCTGAAAATAGACTTGGAGGTTAGATAAGTTCCATTAATTTGTAGAGAGCTTGCTAGAGCGTGTAATTGTGAGGAATTCTTCGAGACATTGTAAGAGTGGAGGGAATGTGAGAGATTTCTTCCTCCTTGCTAATTCAAAGAGGAACTCTATGTGCTGTAAAGAAGGGAAGAGATTCTAAGGAACTTCAAAGAGTATTCTTGGGGAGAAAGTTAGAGATAAGTTATTTACTTGTTATAGTTTCTATGGCTTTGATTTTATATATGAATTTCGAGTTTTGTTGTGCTTTCCCCATGAGTTCTGAGTAGTTTTCTATGTCTTTCTCCTTGTCTTGGGATTTGTGAAATGGTGATTTGAATTGATGAAGCCATGAATATGTTTAAGAAATTGTGATGATCTTTTAACTTCAATCCAATTACTTTCAATCTGGCCCAATTGATTTGTTAAAATATGTTGAGTTTTACAACTAAAGTGAATGGTGAAGTCATGAAAATGTTTAAGAAATTGTGATGATCTTTTCACTTCGATCTTAATTTACTAATCTGGAATTGATTTGTTTAAAATATGTTGAGTTTTACAACCGAATAATTGGCAAAACCATGAAAATGTTTTTGGTAATTTGAATTGGTGAAGCCATGAAAATGTTAAAGAAATTGTGATGATCTTTTCACTTCAATCTTAATTTATTGGAGCCATGAAAATTTTAAAAAAATTATGATGATCTTTTCACTTCGATCTTAATTTACATGAAGCCATGAAAATGTTTGAGAAATTGTGATGATCTTTTCACTTCGATCTTAATTTACTTTCAAATCTGCCCAATTGATTTGTTAAAATATGTTGAGTTTTACAACTAAAGTGAAGATTACATCTAAGATTCATGGAGGTCAAAAAAATGTTTAAGAAATTGTGATGATCTTTTCACTTTGATCTTAATTTATTTTCAATCTGGTCATAAATGTTAAAGAAGTTGTGATGATCTTTTCACTTTGATCTTAATTTACCTTCAATCTGGCCAATAGATTTGTTAAAATATGTTGAGTTTTACAACTAAAGTGAAGATTACATCCAAGATTCAGAGAGTTCAAAGCCCTTGGAAATTTGGTGCAAATAAATAAGAAAATATTACTATCAGGCGTAGAATTGGAGATTTTAGAGTGACAGACTAAAATTCCCAATTCGGTCCTATTGTTTGGGTGCTGATGTATAGATGTTAGCCCTCAGGTGAGGGGAACGTGGGAGCTCCGAAGTGACAGTCGATATCCTCCCAGCCTAGCCGCAGAATCAGTAACCAGGCATAGGATTAAACAATGTTATTTATGTCTGGACCAAAGGGAAAGAATAACGCAGATTCAGTAAACAAGTGTAGGATTAGTCAATGTTTTTTATGCCTGGACCAAAGGGTAAAGAATAGTACAGTAAACAAGCGTAGGATTAGTCAATGTTCTTTATGTCAGGACCAAAGGGTAAAGAATAGGTGCCTATTTGGCACAATATAAATTGAACTAATTCATTTTATCCATTCACTATAATTTCTTGACAGAGAGAAGGATGCTTTCTTATATATTGAATAACACAAAATTAAACCCTACTTTCTATCTTTAGTTATTTATTAGTTATCCAAATTATCTACTTACAACAACGTAGNCATATATAGTAATCCTCACTTGAAAAAGAAAAAGAAAGGATTGACAACAATCCCAGAAAAGAAAAGAAAAATTTATAGGATTGAAAGCAATACAAATGAAAAAGAGAAAAGAAAGAAAGAAAAAAAATGAAGTGAGGAGAAGCTTGAGGAGATGCCTAATCAAAAATTGGCTTCACTGGACCTACCTAAAGGGAATACTTAAACGAGAAGCTTGAGGAGATGCCTAATAAAAAATTGGCTTCACTGGACCTACCTAAAGGGAAAACTTGAATACATTCCTGAACTTATATTTATGGAAGATAGATCTTTTTTCAGAGTTCTCATGAAATTCTTATCTTTTGGATATTCTAAGTGACTTAATATTGCAATCTATAGCCATTCTTGAAATAAATAGAAAATTAGAACTCTTAAAACTCATNGGTTAGTTAACCCTAAACCAATAAGATTAGTTAACCTAAACCTTAGGTTAGTTAAACCTAAACTAACATGATGAGTTAACCTAAACCTCAAGTTAGTTAAACCTAAACCAATAAGATTAATTAACCTAAACCTTAGGTTAGTTAACCCTAAACCAATATGATTAGTTAACATAAACCTTAGGTTATTTAAACCTAAATCAATAGGATTAGTAAACCTTATGTTAGTTAACCCTGAACCAATAAGATTAGTTAACCTAAACCTAAGGTTAGTTAACCCTAAACCAATAAGATTAGTTAACCTAAACCTTAGGTTAGTTAAACATAAACTAACATGATTAGTTAACCTAAACCTCAAGTTAGTTAAACCTAAACTAATAAGATTAATTAACCTAAACCTTAGGTTAGTTAACCCTAAACCAATAGGATTAGTTAAAATAAACCTGAGGTTAGTTAAATATAAACCAATAGGATTAGTTAACATATATCTTATGTTAGTTAACCCTAAACCAATAGGATTAGTTAACCTAAACCTTAGGTTAGTTAACTCTAAACCAATATGATTAATTAACCTAAATCTTATGTTAGTTAACTCTAACCCAATATGACTAGTTAACCTAAACCATAGGTTAGTTAAACCTAAATCAATAAGATTAGTTGACATAAAACTTTAGGTTAGTTAACCCTAAACCATATGTTAGTTAAGGTTAGTTAACTCTAAACTAATAAGATTAATTAACCTAAACCTTAGATTAGTTAACCCTGAACCAATAGAATTAGTTAACCTAAACCTTAAGTAAGTTAACCCTAATCCAATCATAATCTTTAGGTAAAACAAACCTAAATCATAGCTTAGTCTTAAGTTAAATCTACCCTAAACCTTAGGTTAGAACCTAACTCGTAAGTTGAACACAGAAGAACATTTTAGGTATAACCTTAAACCTAAGTTAAACCTAAACCCCTCAACTTGAATATTAATTAAAAAATAAAATAAAACACATCGGGATGGGTAACATTTACATAAAATATATTAAAACTTAAACTTAAACCAAACCAAACATAACAAGACTTTAAAACATGACTCTGAAGTTAAGTCAGCTTTGAAGTTGTTAAATTCACATAAGTAATAAAAAGTGAACAAAAGTAACTAAAATAAAATACTTAAAATTTGCCCACAAGATGTAAACAACCTAAAACATTTCAACCTTAAAATCGATAAAGTAACTCAAGGATTAATCAACTCTTAATCACAAAGATCACAAAATGCAACTTCAACCCATTTTGTTCTAGTTTATGAAGGTTTATTGGACGATGCATTCTATGGATGTTGACAAGAATCTTACGGTCTTGGTGGGTAACCACCTTTTAGACTGAGTAAACTAGGGCACCCGACGACTCAGGACGACGGAGCCATAGACATCTTGACTGGGTCACCATTAATTAAATAATCAAAATTTAATAAAATTTTGATAAAACATTATTTCATTATTTGCTATATTTATTGTTTTATGTATCTCAATGCATGTTCTTTTACTGCTTTTATTAAACATAGAATGCATGTGTTAAGGATAAATAATGAAGAAATAAAAGTTGTTTAGATTAGGGAGAACCTAGAAATCATAACACTAGAGAATTACTTAGCTTAATTGAACTTAGTCTTGGCCTAGGTTTGAACTATACCTCCATTACCCTTTAATTAATTCACTATAAAATTATTGAAACAAATAAAACTTTTAATAATAAAGTCAAAGAACTTGAAGACTTGTCAACAAGGAACTTGGAGCAAACTTCGTGAGAAGCTTGTTCAAGACCTTTATTTAGTTTAAAAAATAATCCTTAGGATTCCGATGTTGTCTTTTATGACATAAAACTTCTCTTTTTGTTAGGCTCCTGCATAGTCCTGATATGCAGCATGTCCTAACTTGTTTTTGGATTCAGAGATAGTCACTCGATGTAAAACCTCATATCTTTCTAGGCTTTTTGTGTATATCATAATTACACAAATCTAAGCCCAAATTAATAAAATTGGTAAGAGTTAACTTAAATTTATATTATCCTAAATAGAGCCAAATATTAGGATATTTTGGGGGATTACCAAGAACCTATTATGAATCTTTAATCTCCCATACTCTTCTTCCTTTGATTCTTAAAATAAATATTTCACATTTGAACCAATCCCTATTGAAAATTTCACAATCATGTTTGTTAAAAATCCTTCCATTTAAATTCATGAAAATAAAAGATTCCTGATTTTTATCGAGAGTTTTCTTAGGTGACTAGTTCGCTTAAGATGTAATTAACTATATGGGTTTGCCCTTATAGGGAACTTAAAAGAATCCAGACTTAAAATAAACCCTATTTTGACTCTCATATCAAATAGGAGAATATGTCGGTCATCATTCAAACTTGCAGATCAAACAAAAGTCATTTATTTATATAGTCTATTTAATTGGGCTTATTATCAAGTAGTGTATTACCTTTCAGGGTGGTACATTACTCGTGGTTAGCTCGATTATCTAAATTGTAGGAATCAATGGGATCAGTTTGACCCCATTTTTTTCAAATTAAAATACATAATTTCTAAATATTATATTACGCAAAACTAAACCACACCCAGCCGTTTGACGACGACAGGTGGACAATGGTAGTTGACAATGACCAACGCACGTGGTCAATGGTGGTCGACGGCTACCTGAGCAGGATGAGTTCATCTGATATTTGGTGTAGAAACGATAACATGCCTCAACTCTTTCTCTCAATCCTTCCTCGGTCTCATGTATCGATCCCTCTCAAGACTAAGTAGAGTTATATTTATAGAGTACGAGAGATGTCTATCTGTGAATAAGAAAGGAATTCAAACCACTCTATTTTACGACACAGAGAGATTTCATTGATCATATGATATTTTATTGACATTTGTGGTGACTCATTGATGTCACAATTGGGCAATCTTGGCCTCATTTGATCTTTCTTGCCAAGATGCTCGAATTGACAATAAGTTTGTCGGAATTTGAAAAGCTTTTAAACATTGTCTAACGACAATACCTGTTCTTGAGTTTACTCGAATGGGACAAACTCTAATATCATTGGGTATGTCTCGTCGAGATAGTTTGTTTGACTATAAGTTTATTGAAATAGAAGTTCTAGTTTAATTATAATTGAAGTGTGGATTTTTTTTGCTCAAAAATTTATCTCGAGATTCTTTCAATGCCTTGAGATTGATGAAAAAATTATTTTTGATATATTTGAAGGTATAACAGTCGTAGTTAGCCACATAAGTCGTAGTTAGCCACATAAGTCATAGTTATAAATTATAACAATNCTAATATCATTGGGTATGTCTCGTCGAGATAGTTTGTTTGACTATAAGTTTATTGAAATAGAAGTTCTAGTTCATTTATAATTGAAGTGTGGATTTTTTTTGCTCAAAAAATTATCTCGAGATTCTTTCAATGCCTTGAGATTGATGAAAAAATTATTGATGATATATTTGAAGTTATACCAGTCATAGTTAACCACATAAGTCATAGTTATAAATTATAACATCAATAATAGGACTACAAATGTCATAGTCGGTTAATGAAGTTGTAACTGGAGGCTATGACAACNCGGGATTTTAATTCTGATGACCGACAGCTTCTTACGGGCAAACCCCACACCAAAAATAGTGCCGACACTATAACTGGCTGCAATAACTATTATTGTTGGTTGACAATGATTGAAGTTCTCGAATGATATTTGGCATTAAAAAATTATTTCTCAAGGTTCACAACAAACTTTAGTGGTCAGGCACGATCTTAGCTTACCGGGCATAACTGATGTACTTCGAAAGTTAAGTCTCAGTAGTTAGCTCATTTACATCTCCTCCATCAAATAAAGAGTTGTGGCCTCTTTATAAATTTTAGAAAGCATTTAATTTGGCAAATTTAGCGAGGATCTAAAAAAGTCCATGGGAATGTCTAAATCCACTCTCTCGATCACATGTAATTTTTTCAAAATTTATGAGTCATTGACATTATGATTAGATGATATTGAGCTCGTTGGATTCTACTTATCTAACCATTAGATCTCATTATAAGCATGTTAAAATTTGAGATTTTTTATTTTTCTAATTGATGCATCAAAACCTTAGACTGCACTTCAAGTGTTTGATATGAGCTCATTTGGATTTAGATTATATCAATTTCAACGTCATCAACATTGTATTGTCATGATGCTTAATTTAAGTTTAAATTCATCTAAATCGGTATCTGGATGATCTCAAATTTGAAATACATTTTTTTTTGCTCAGAATGACTCAAGATTTGTGCCCGGGGATGACACATCAATATCCTTAACATGATTTTTCATTTCTTAAATGTTTTCTTAAAAGAAACTTGTATATTATCTGAGCCAGTTATATCTACTCATCAAAATAATAAAACTTATATTATTATCATAAATATTTCGGCATCTATACATGTTCACCCTCAAAAGCAATCATATTCAACTCATCTAAAATTTAGCCAGATTGGAAAAAAAAATGATAAATTCTAGATGGAGTATTCCTCTTCCCTCATTTAATTAGCGCAGACCTAAACCAACTTGTTTAATACTTGCACTTCACCGCTTATACTTGTAAAATAACATTTTAAAAAAATGGAAGATGGGCTAACGAAAAGGACTCCATACCCTTTAACGCAACAATGTGTCAAATTATATTTAATTTCAAACCAACATAAATGACTCCTATCAAATCATACATACAATCAAATGAATTAATCGACATAAATGAACCAAAATTTCAAAATTCAACACAAATGAAATCAATTAGGGGCATTTACATAAATTCTACCCTAATTTTATGTATTTACATAATTGACACCAACATTTCAGGTTTTATATTCACACCATTACGCTATTTCGTATCACATAAATAATATCATTATTTTAATTTTTTAAAAGTGAGATTCATTATTTATAATATATTTGGACAGCTTTTTGTATGATTTTTTTAATATAAATAAATATATATTTATAATTTCTATTTTAATTTTTTAATTAATTATTTTCTCCACTACAACTATATAATATATATATTTTTAAAAAATTACAATCACATCAAACAGAGAGTGTATGGTATATGTAAAAGATCAAAGTTTAAGGGTTGAATATGTAAATAAATAAGAGTTNAGATCAAAGTTTAAGGGATGAATGTGTAAATAAATAAGAGTTAAGTGGTATGAATGTTAATTAAATTAGTCAGCTTAGTTTAAATAAGTTTTCCATAATGCGCATTATTACCTCTACCTCTATCCGCTTTCTATCNAATAAGAGTTAAGTGGTATGAATGTTAATTAAATTAGTGAACTTAATTTAAATAAGTTTTCCATAATGCGCATTATTACCTCTACCTCTATCCGCTTTCTATATCAATCATACTATATATTTAGTCGTCGTTCCTCCCATTTCAGCCTTCCCCAAGTCATCTCCAAATTTTCTCAGTCCACAACGGCTGCTGTCACTCTCCACAGAGGGAGAGAGCGATTTTCTTCTTTGTAGAGCGGAAGGCAGAAAATGGAGCCGGAGGTGTTTTTGGTTCTGTGGAATCTGACTTCCAACTTCTGAAGTTTGTCTTCTTTCACACAACTCTTATTGGATTCTTCCGGGCAAAAGGTAACCGCATGGATTCAAGCACTATTTTTTTCACACTGTCGGAAATCGGATGAAGAACTTATCCTGAAATCAAAACAGTTTNGCCGGAGGTGTTTTTGGTTCTGTGGAATCTGACTTCCAACTTCTGAAGTTTGTCTTCTTTCACACAACTCTTGTTGGATTCTTCCGGGCAAAAGGTAACCACATGGATTCAAGCACTAATTTTTTCACACTGTCGGAAATCGGATGAAGAACTTATCCTGAAATCAAAACAGTTCATCTTGTGCTGGCTTTGGATCTGAAATGCGAAAAACTAGATCCCGAGCTTGGACTTCTTTTTTCTCCGACCATTTTCGGTGTAGTTAAAAAGGCAACAACGCAGGATTTGATTTAAAATTTATCCCTTTTGAGTCATAGTNAAAACAGTTTATCTTGTGCTGGCTTTGGATCTGAAATGCGAAAAACTAGATCCCGAGCTTGGACTTCTTTTTCTCCGACCATTTTCGGTGTAGTTAAAAAGGCAACAACGCAAGATTTGATTTAAAATTTATCCCTTTTGAGTCATAGTTTTTTATCCTGAGCTGTGATATAGTGATAATAGTGGAGGGAAAAGAGTTCCGTTTGGTGATTTGACCTAGTAAATTACTTCTTATTTTTCAAGTTAAAGAAAAAGTGAAGCGCCAAGAGGTTTGGAATCCAAAAATCTTTTATGCCAATAGTTTATTATAGACTAGGGTTTCTCTTTTGTGTAAAGTTTTTATATCATGGGCCCCTGATTCTCGGCTTGATGTGTAAAAGCACTATAGCTCACCATTGATCTAGAACTCAGATATCTTTTAAAATAAAGAATGTTACTCTTTCTTCCCAATCACCCACAATCTGATTAACGGCAGGGATCATTTTTTGCTTTTGTAACTGTGACTTGTTAGTGAAATGGGGGGAGGGAGTACATGAAAGGTGGGTCCTTTACCTTTTTTGCTTGTTTGTTTCTTGGAATAAGCAATGCGTTTCTTTGTCCTTGTCTCTTGTCTACACGGCCCAATGCTTTTCTTCTTGATTCTCTTCTGATGAGCTCATGAGGGATTTCTAAGAGGATAAAGGAAGATTTATATCCATACCACTCAATTCTTTCGTAATTACACATCTAACATCTAAACTTCAACTTTTATATATATGCCAGTGACTTACCTATGCATGAAAAGATATACTTCACTTTTTAAAAGTTAAAATAGAGGTATTTTTTATGTGATATGAAAGATTTGAGTGCTGTAAATGTAAAAATAAACTTTGAGTGTTAGATATGTAAATACATAAGAAAATTTTATTATGTCTGTTAATACTCAACAGCATGAAAAATTGGATGTTTTTTCTGAACGAGGGAGGGAATATGTGCCTCTCCTGTATATTACTTCAGCAGCACATGGCTACCATTGGGAGCCTGAGAGCATGTGTCGTGCTGCAGCAGCACACATATTTAATCACCTGTTAATCATGCAGAAGCAGCTGCATGTGCTCTGCGTCGTGAGAATTCAAGCTATTTTACTTGATTATTGTTTTGGATTTTTTTGTTAAGGCTTGTTCTTTCATGGGGTTGATCTGAAAATTTTTTGGGTGATATGATGCTATGGTCAAATGATTATTAGGCCCTTGCTTGGCACTGCCTTTGCTGTCATCTTGGTTTAAGGTTCCATCCTTAGTTGTTTGGTTTGTTGGGATTTAGTGAAACAATATTTAGGCATTTATGTAAAAAGATGAGGGCTTTGTTAATAAAAAATGTGAAGCTGTTTTTTTGAAAATAGTGGACCTTATAGTATAGTTTAAATTTTATCATAAGCTGTTTTATCTTTTCTAAAATGGAAACTAATTTGTCCTTCCATGAGGTTAGTTTGATTGCATGTCTTGAAGATTTCTATCTTTCTTTTCTCGTTTTCAATACCAATGTAGCATTACCCGGGAATTTAAGGTTCCTAAGGGCTTGTTTGGGATACCTTTTGTTCTTGTTTTTGCTTTTACTTTAAAAATATGTTTGTATAGTGCATTTTCTTAAGTTTTTTTTTTAAGATAACTTGACTTGTTTTATAAACACTTAAAACATTTAAAAGTTTCTTTTAAATGTTTTTAAAAACAACTAAGCATATTATAATATATTAAACATGTTTTGTTTCAAATAAAAACATAAAAAAATAAAATGAAAATAAAAAATGACCCCAAATGGCCCCTAAAAGNTCTAGAACTCAGATATCTTTTAAAATAAAGAATGTTACTCTTTCTTCCCAATCACCCACAATCTGATTAACGACAGGGATCATTTTTTGCTTTTGTAACTGTGACTTGTATAGTGAAATGGGGAGAGGGAGTACATGAAAGGTGGGTCCTTTACCTTTTTTGCTTGTTTGTTTCTTGGAACAAGCAATGCGTTTCTTTGTCCTTGTCTCTTGTCTACACGGCCCAATGCTTTTCTTCTTGATGCTCTTCTGATGAGCTCATGGGGATTTCTGAGAGGATAAAGGAAGATTTATATCCATACCACTCAATTCTTCCGTAATTACACATCTAACATCTAAACTTCAACTTTTATATATATGCCAGTGCCTTACCTATGATATACTTAACTTTTTAAAAGTTAAAATAGATGTATTTTTTATGTGATATGAAAGATTTGAGTGGTGTAAATGTAAAAATAAACTTTGAGTGTTAGATATGTAAATACATAAGAAAATTTTATTATGTCTGTTAATACTCAACAGCATGAAAAATTGGATGTTTTTTCTGAACGAGGGAGGGAATATGTGCCTCTCCTGTATATTACTTTAGCAGCACATGGCTACCATTGGGAGCCCAAGGGCATGTGACGTGCTGCAGCAGCACACATATTTAATCACCTGTCAATCATGCAGAAGCAGCTGCATGTGCTCTGCGTCGCGAGAATTCAAGCTATTTTACTTGATTATTTTTTTGGATTTTTGTGTTAAGGCTTGTTCTTTCATGGGGTTGATCTGAAAATTTTTTGGGTGATATGATGCTATGGTCCAATGATTATTAGGCCCTTGCTTGGCACTGCCTTTGGTGTCATCGTGGTTTAAGGTTCCATCTTTAGTTGTTTGGTTTGTTGGGATTTAGTGAAACAATATTTAGGCATTTATGTAAAAAGATGAGGGCTTTGTTAATAAAAAATGTAAAGCTGTTTTTTTGAAAATAGTGGACCTTATAGTACAGTTTAAATTTTATCATAAACTGTTTTATCTTTTTTAAAATGGAAACTAATTTGTCCTTCCATGAGGTTAGTTTGATTGCATGTCTTGAAGATTTCTATCTGTTGCATGTCTTGAAGATTTCTATCTGTTGCATGTCTTGAAGATTTCTATCTTTCTTTTCTCGTGTTCAATACCAATGTAGCATTGCCCGGGAATTTAAAGGGCTTGTTTGGTATATCTTTTGTTCTTGTTTTTGCTTTTACTTTAAAAATATGTTTGTTTAGTGCATTTTCTTAAGTTTTTTTTGAAGATAACTTGACTTGTTTTATAAACACTTAAAACATTTAAAAGTTTATTTTAAATGCTTTTAAAAACAACTAAGCATATTATAATATATTAAACATGTTTTGTTTCAAACAAAAACATAAAAAAATAAAATGAAAATAAAAAATGACCCCAAATGGCCCCTAAAATTGGCTCGGAAGCTGACAAGCTGACTGGTGTTTTTTTCAATTATTTTTTATTTTTTGCTTTTCCTACTCATGTCAAATATTTTATTATTTCAGCACAATGGCTTTAGGAAGCCAATTTGCTATGGATCACTAGGAAGCTGGTTCACACAAAATGGCTAGTGATGTTCAACAAAATTATTATGAATGGAAGCATGAGCAAAAAGGTTCTCAGGTAGCTTTCTCTCGAGGCGTTTACATACATTCCACTTAATTCCTAATGTGTTTACCCTTCTAACACCAACATTTTACTTTTTTATATTTATGCCACCCAAAACTATCATATCACATCTAAAATACCATCATTTTAACTTTTAAAAGTGAATACACCTATTGATACATAGTTAAGGTAAGCATGTAAAAATTGAAGATTATGTG
>JXCR01122725.1:0-10159 GCA_002079205.1 Phalaenopsis hybrid cultivar | reverse complement strand
AAAATAGGAATACATATATATATATATATATATATATTTATTTATTTATGTCAGTGTGAAGCTAAAAGGAGTTAACTGAAATAATAGCATTTATGATTCATGTTAAATTCTTCCATCTACAGTGAATGAGGGAAATAATGATCCATACAAAAACATCAGCCAAGCAAGGCTAGTGGAGCAAAGATAAATACATAAATAAGGTGTTCGAAAAGATAAAGGGTCCATTTGGGAAGGTTGCAACTATATGTAAAAGTAACTATAGAATCACTGGGAATAAAATAGATTTGGGACATACATACCACAAAATTATTATGATTTACTTATCTAACTCTTAAACATTCATATTTACATGCATACTACTGAAATNAGGTTGCAACTATATGTAAAAGTAACTATAGAATCACTGGGAATAAAATAGATTTGGGACATACATACCACACAATTATTATGATTTACTTATCTAACTCTTAAACATTCATATTTACATGCATACTACTGAAAGCTTTAATATCACATCAAAAACACTACCATAACTATATATTTAAAAATGAAATACACCTTTTCATGCATAAATTTATGACAATAAAGGTGTTATAAGTGTAAATATCAACNCATCAAAAACACTACCATAACTATATATTTAAAAATGAAATACACCTTTTCATGCATAAGTTTATGACAATACAGGTGTTATAAGTGTAAATATCAAATTTTGGGTGTTAGATGTGCAAATATATAAGAATTGTGTGGTATGTGTGTAAATTTCCAAAGAGGTTTTTTGAATTTTGATATAGGTATAACAGACTTGTACCCTTACAAAATTTTTGAAATATAATTTTCTTATAGCTACCATACTCTAGTAGATTTGGTTATGCTCCTCAGTACCAAAAAACTCTCAAAAGCAACAAGAAAGTTGTAGCCAAAGAAAAGAGTGACAATCATCTAAAAGATGAAGTTGTGAAAATAAAAAAAACAAAAAACAGGATGGACCCTATGCTAATCTGTAATTGAAAATTTATGCATCTCTTAACAAGGAAATATAGCAAATTAAAGCAACACCAAATATAAATAATAAGTAAATCTACTTCAATAGATGTCAAAAATAAGAGGAAAAACATTCTATTCACATAACAGCTCTCCCCACCACCCAAGCGATTCATAATCGAAGGATGAGTGTCAAAATAACCCAGGCAAGGTAGTAAAATTAATTGTAATAAAGCAGCAAAAAATTTCGCAAAAATAAAAAAAAGAACCAAATTGCACTTGGGAATGAAATCATCAAGTAAATGATTGTTACATGTATCTTATTTCGAAACATGGAAGAATTATGCCTCCTCTGAAGATGTTCAACAGTTCATTGCTCTTGTTGGCCAAAAGAAATATAAAAAGAAATCNTTTTGAGATAGCTTATTATGACACTCAGGCCCGACACTACAGAGGAGAGCCTGATGTTACATTTCCTGAATGGCCCCGATATACTCAGTATCAAACCAATCCACCTACTGATCAAGGCGATGATGAAATAGCTTGGGATTTTGATATTTAAAATGAAATTGATATACTTATGTTTGTATTTTTATTTTATGTAGTCTGTTTGTAATAGAAATGGATGTTTATGTATTTGGACTTTCTTTTTTATTATTTCATTGTACTTGAATGATTTTATTTTTTTTATGGTTGTAAATGTTTAATGTGATAGTAAAAATGTGCATGGTTGTAAATGTTTAATGTGATGTAAAAATGTTGTTCAGTACTTTATGGATTGTAATGTGATGTGATATTTATTTTCATTTTAGTATTTTTGTCTTTTGTTTAGCATTGTAGTTGTATTAGGAAATGTTGTATGTTTGTTTTAGTTTTATACTTATTTCAAAATTTCATTTCCCCGAAATTCCTCTAATGATTTATGTGTATAGAAAGCTCTTAATATTACAGACCAGGTGAAGTAAAAATTTGAGAAGGCCTGCAGAAATTTCAGAATGATAAAGATGCCTACAATACTGAGGTATAATTTATATTTATGGTATTTTATTTCCACCTTTATTTCATATTAAAAAAAAATTTATGTTTGGGGGAGGGAAGAAAAAGATTAACTATTAGATGTCCTCTATTTCCATATTTTCAAAAATTATTTAGATGATTTTATGTAGTGAATTTAATTCAGGTAACTATATTTTTGTAACTATTTAAATATAATGAGATTTTATGTAGTGAATTTAATTCAGGTAACTATATTTTTGTAACTATTTAAATATTATGGTGGATTTAAAGAAATATTTTTTTAATGAGAATAAATTTTGTAACTTAAGATATTTAGTATAAGAGAATAAGATCNTCAGGAACACGCTGCTTCAAACAGATACCTTTCAAAATCTGTTAAAAAATCAGTACCAGAATGCAAAAAGTCGTCACGACCCTCGAACCGAGTTNAGGAACACGCTGCTTCAAACAGATACCTTTCAAAATCTGTTAAAAAATCAGTACCAGAATGCAAAAAGTCATTACGGCCCTCGAACCGAGTCCATAAGATTGAGAAAGCTGACACTGAAATTCCTTCAAGCAAGAAGAGTTCTAACAAAGCCAGAAGCAGCGATAAATCCTCTTCTGTCGCTTCTCATCGATCACCAACTGAAGTACAGAATAAAGTTTCTATTCTTAGGTCACATTCAAAAGTTACAAATAAGTCATCATCAAGGAAATTAAATCCAGATGGAAAATTAAAATTAACGGTTCGTGGCTTTCTTTTTTTATCTCAAATGTGAACTCATATGTAAGTTCATCTGGGAATTTAAGCTTAAGTTTTACTTCTTATTTCTTTTGTGTGATTTTTTNCTTAGGTCACATTCAAAAGTTACAAATAAGTCATCATCAAGGAAATTAAATCCAGATGGAAAATTAAAATTACAGGTTCGTGGCTTTCATTTTTTATCTCAAATGTGAACTCATATGTAAGTTCATCAGGGAATTTAAGCTTAAGTTTTACTTCTTATTTCTTTTGTGTGATTTTTCTTTAGGGGCATTCACATTCATACCATGCAATTCTTTTGTATTTACATATCTAACGCTTAAACTTTCATATTTAGATACATAACCCCTAACTCTTTTATATCCCTTAAAGAAATCACTTTTACTTTTAAAAGTGAAATACACCTTTTCATGCACAGGTTTATGACACATAAATGTTATAAAATGTAAATATAGAAGATTAGGTGTTAGATTGTAAATAAATAAGAATTATGTGGCATTTATGTAAATTTCCCTTTTCTTTATATTTGCTCTTGTGTCGGTAAAACGAAGCTGTGAAAATTAGTTCAAAATCTTCNTTTTAAAAGTGAAATACACCTTTTCATGCACAGGTTTATGACACATAAATGTTATAAAATGTAAATATAGAATATTAGGTGTTAGATATGTAAATAAATAAGAATTATGTGGCATTTTTGTAAATTTCCCTTTTCTTTATATTTGCTCTTGTGTCGGTAAAACGATCTGTGAAATTTTGTTCAAAATCTTTCTGATATTTCCTATGGCTGTTATGTATCATCGGCTGACTATTTTTCTCATGGGTTATAATTGTTTATTTGTAAGTGAATTCTTTTATTGAAAGAAATATCAATTTTTGCTTTGATTCTTAGTTGAGATTTGAATCTCCTTGTAGGGTGAATCAAGGGAGACAACTACACGCNACGGAACACTGTTAAAAATGGTGCACTACAAAGTAAAAGGTTAGGACTAGCTTGACATCACTTTTGTTTCATTTTTTTAATTTTATTTTAACTTTTTTTTTTTTTTGAAATTCTCTTTTTATTGATAAATATTTAATATATTTTTATTTTTTATTTTAAAAAATAAGTAAACTTATTTTCAAAATACTAAAAACACTTTAAAATTGTTTTGAGTATTTGATTAAAGAAATCAAAATATTTAAATGCTGTTTTTAGTGTTTTTGAAAAAATATTAATTTTTCTTTAAAAAAATAAAATAAAAAGTAAAAAACATACTAAACAAATATATTTTTAAAAACAAAAGTTAATACAAAAAATAAAATTTATCCCAAAAAAACCCTTAATCACTCTACTCTNAAATATTTAAATGCTGTTTTTAGTGTTTTTGAAAAAATATTAATTTTTCTTTAAAAAAATAAAATAAAAAGTGAAAAACATACTAAACAAATATATTTTTAAAAACAAAAGTTAATACAAAAAAATAAAATTTATCCCAAAAAAACCCTTAATCACTCTACTTCTTTTGAGCTAGCAGTGCGGGTCATGAAGAATTCAAGAACTTGGAAAGCAGGTGCAGTANCGATACGTATACTTGCATTGACAAATTTGACTTTAACATTATTGAATATTATACTTATACATTTTTATTAAATCAAACACATATATATAAAGTTGCAGTCAAGATATTTGACACCGTTGCTGGAATTTAAATTTTCTAGTAGCATCATCAAATTCTTGTACTTGTCGATTTACAAAAAGAAAAAGGACGGTCAAATATCATTGCTCCTATTTGGCTCAACACAATTTGAATACTTCTACAACGAAATTCCTATACTTGTTATTGATTCATGATATGGAAAAAGATAATTTTGTTTATTTGGCCTTCATATTACAAATATCTAGTTAAATTTAGTTTGTTATTTACTTTATTTTCAATTATAAAAAATTAACAAAAGAATCAAACTTTAATTCCTTTTATAGCATCTATAGTTTGAGTAAGAATATTTTACAAAATAGAACTTGTTATCTAATTTATTCTAACTTATTTAAAGATTGAAATTCTCTCTGCGGGTTCAATATTCGAGTCTTAACAAAATAAAATCATATATTACTTGATAACGATATGTATACTGTTGTAGTATCCCAAATTTAAATATAATAATTGTACTTTTATTTGCTTCAAAGTCAAGTTTTTGGCGTTGTTGCAAAGTAAGAAATATAAGTAAGAAAATATTTTGATTATAACTGAATACATCGTACTGTCATATAAGATTAGGATCAAGTTTTTTGTGTCATTGGTGGGGAGAATATAAAAGTTTTTTTAAGAAATTTTTAGAAAGCAAATTTCTAATTTTAGAAAGAATTATTTAAACTTTTAGTTTTATTATAGGAATATTATAGTGTTGTTTTTATAAAAGTTCTTATTTGTGTGATTTTATTTTATGTTATTTTATTGTAATATTTGTGTAGTTCAGGTTCTACAGGATTAGTTCCCTATGACTCTGAATTAGAAAGAACAATTAGAAAAGTCAAAAAAATAAAAAATACATAAAAAGATAAAAAATTTCATGAAATGACAAACCAAAATAATCAAAATATTGAAATTAATAAAGAGTTTAGACTTTTAAGAGATTATGCAAACCATAGAGTACATGAACTTCATTGTAGTATTTAAAAACCTGTTCTAGTGCTAATTCATTTGAACTTAAACCTGCTATTTTCCAAATGATATCAAATAATCAGTTTGAGGGAGTGCCAACAGAAGACCCAAATTTATATCTTGCCAATTTTCTAGAATTATGTGCTATATTTAATATGATGATGTTATAAGACTTAACTTTTTTCTTTCTCACTAAGGGATAAAGCTAAGATATGGTTAAATTTGTTAGCACCTGGATCTATCAGAACTTGGGGTGATTTAACACAAAAATTCCTTGCTAAATATTTTTTACCATAAAAAATTATGAAGTTTCAAAATGATATTACATCTTTTTATTAGTTTGAATGGGAATCTATTTATGAAGCATGGAAACGATCTAAAGAACTACTGAGAAAGTTTCCACACCATGCTATACCATATTTGTTAATAATTCAAACCTTTTACAATGGATTAGCTAAATCTCTTAGATCTATTATTGATGTCACTGCTGGTGGTTCATTGATGTCAAAACCATTTCATGATGCTTTTGCTTTAATTGAAGAGATGGCTACTAACAATTTTCAATGGCCTTTTGAGAGGGTAAATCCTAAGAAAGTAGCCAATATAAAAAAATCTAATGCTTTTGCAATGTTAGCAAATCAAGTTGCTATAATTTAAAGAAGTTAGACAAGTTTAGAATGAATTTTTCTCAACCAATTTCAATGATTGAAGAGAATTCATTAAACCAAATGATAGATTATCAAGCATCATTAGAAAATTTGAATGCTATAAACAACAAGCTAAATCACCCATATTCAAACTATTATAACCTAGGTTGGAAGAATCATCCTAACCTTAACTGGAATAATACTTGGGGTGGTAATAATAAGCAATGGGGGAATAACCAAGTAAACCCATTAGAAAACTAGAACAATCAAGGGCATAATAATTATAGACCTACTTATCCTTCAGATTTTAATAGTATTCCAAAATTCAAGGAGAAAAAGTTGTCTATAGAAGAAGTTGTGTTACAAATGGGAAATAAGTTACAAAGTCAAGGAGCTACAATTAAAAATATTGAGAATCAATTGGGACAAATAAAAAATTCGTTAAGTAAAAGATCCCAAGGAACGCTTCCTAGTAATATAGAAGTAAATCCAAAGGACCAGAATAAAGAGCAAGTAAAAGCCGTTCAAATTAAAAGCAAAAGAGATTTAGAAGGTAGAGTTCAAAAAGAGATTGAAGCAGAGAGAGAAGAAATTGAAGAGCCTGAAGGGGACACTGCGAAAGGTATAGAAAGTCATTTTTCTCCACTTAAAATTAACTTGAATAAAACACCACCTCCATTTCCTTAAAGTCTTCATAAAAAAAAAGTTGGATAGATAATTTTAAAATTTTTTGGAAATCTTTAAAAAGCTTACGATTAATATTCCATTTGCTGAAGCCTTTGAAGAAATGCCAAGTTATGTGAAGTTTATGAAGGAAATTTTTTAATAGGAAAAGGAGGTTCAAAGATAATGAGACTATTACACTTAGTGAGGAGTGCAGTGCTATAATTTAGAAAAAGCCTCCTCAAAATCTTAAAGATCCTGGTAGCTTCACAATTCCATGTGCAATAAGAGATAGATTTTATGGGAAGTTTTATGTGATTTAGTTGCAAGCATTAACCTTATGTCATTATAAATATTTAAAATATTAGGATTAGAATAAATATCCCCTACTATTGTAACTCTGCAGTTCTCAGATCATTCAATTACATATCCTAAGGGAGTTATAAAAGATATTTTAGTGAAACTGGATCAGTTTATCTTTCCTGTTGATTTCATTGTGCTAGATATAGAGGATGATAATGAGATACCTATCATTTTGGGGAGACTTTTCCTAGCTATAGGAAGAGCAATGATAGATGTGTAGAAAGGGGAATTAACAATGCTCATCAATGATCAAACAATTATGTTTAATATTTTAAAATCAATGAAGTATCCTGCATAATGTGAAGAAGATGAATGTTACAGAATATATATAAATATATATTCGGGTGAATGTCATTTCAAAGTAACTTTTGAAGAAAAATCTAAAGTGAAAGAGTTGGAACATGAGCAAGAAGAGGAATTAGAACAATTTCAAGACTTTTGTAAGGAAGATTTGACTTATGTTTGAGAAAGTTTTGAAGTTTTGGACATGATAGAAAAAGATAAATCTTTTTGTCCATCGATTAAAAAACCTCCTGAAGCCGAGTTGAAGTTATTTCCTGAATATTTAAAATATTTCTTTTTAGGTGATTCCTCAACTTTACCGTTTATAATTTTATCAAATTTAACTATAGAAGAAGAAGAGTGTTTAATGAAAACTTTGAAGAATTATAAGAAATTCTTTCGATGGACAATTGTTGATATTAAAGGAATCAATCCTTTAATTTGTGTGCATAGAATTCATATGGAAGAGAAATGCAAACCCAGGGATGATCCTCAAAGGCGATTGAATCCTATTATGAAAGTAGTTGGTAAGAAATAAATTTTAAAGTGGTTAGATTCTGCAATTATCTACTTTATTTCAGTCAGGCAAGGGATAGTCCAATTTATTATGTTCCCAAGAATGGAGGAGTGATTGTGACTGTAAATGAACATAATGAGTTAACTCTTATAAGAGAAGGCATAGGGTGATGAATATGCATTGATTATAGAAAATTAAATCTCGCCACTAGGAATTATCATTTTCCACTACCCTTTCTAGATCAAATGTTGGATAGACTACTTCGGCATAAATACTTTTATTTTCGGGATGGATATACTGATTTTCACCAAATACAAATAGCTCCTGAGGATCAAGAGAATGAAACTTTTACTAGTCCTATGATACATTTGATTTTAGAAGAATGCCCTTTGGTTTATATAACACACTTGCTACATTTGAAAGATGTATGATGGTTATTTTCTGTTATTTAATTGAAAAAGGAATTGAAGTTCTTATGGATGATTTTTTAATGTTTGGAACCTCCTTTGAATCATGTTTAGAGCATTTATTGAGAGTTCTTAAGTGTTGTGAAGAAATAAATTTATTCCTTAATTGGGAAATGTGTCAATTTATGGTAGTAGGAGGAATTGTTTTAGGACATTATATATTAGAAAATGGTATGGAAGTAGATCCTGTAAAAATTTAAGTGATCGCTAATTTACCTCACCCAACAAATGTGAGTGAAATTAAGAGTTTTTTTAGGACATGCTGGACTCTACAAAAAATATAGTAAAGACTTTTAGAAAATTGCTAAGCCTCTGTACCATTTGCTTGAAGAAAATGTAATTTTTAATTTTAATAAGGAGTACCTCAAAGCTTTCAAGCTATTAAAAGAAAAATTAGTTACTACACCAATTATTCTTTCATGAGATTAGAAAAAATCTTTTGAATTAATGTGTGATGCTAGTGATTATGCTATTGGAGCTTTTTTAGGAAGAAAACATGATAAGATTTTCAAAGTAATTTACTATGCTAGTAGAAATCTTAATGAAGTTGAAATTAATTATATCACAACTGAGAAAGAGTTATTAATAATAATCTATGCTTTTGATAAATTCAACTCATACTTAATTGGCACAAAAAATGTCTTTTGCATAGAAATTATTATGCTATTAAATATTTAATAATAAAGAAGGATGCAAAACCAAGATTGATATGTAGATTCTTCTTTTGCAAGAAATTGCCTTTGAAATAGTAGATAGAAAGGGAGTTGAGAGTCAAATTCTGATCATCAGTCCAGGCTTGAATTTAAAAAATCACTCAATTTTGAAAAAGAAGTTGATGAACATTTTTTAGATGAAGTGTTGTTCATTATTAATGAGTGGTGTGTTCCATAGTATGCCGACATCGTAAACATTATTGTTAGTGATATTATACCTTATGGACTAACAAACCAACAGAGGAAGACATTTTTATTGAAGAAGAGAACAAAGCTATGTACTTGAAAAACAAATGGAATGAGGAAGACTCAACTAAAGTTCTTCACCACCGTCCATTCTATCAGATCTATATTCCAAATGCCCCAAGAGAGAAAATTGAAAGACCACAATTCTTTCCACCAGAAAGAAAATGAAATTAAGTTCTAAGTTTAGTGTTTGTTTGTGTTAGGTGTTGTGATGTTAGTTTTAATTTTACTTTAAGTGTTTTTAATGTTAAGTTTTCTTAGTGTTTGAAGTTTGTGCTTAGGAGTTATCTCATCCAAGACTCTTTGTATTGAGAAATTATGTATCACAAGTGTTGTATTTGTTTGTGAATTACTATAAGTGTTTTTTTTTTGTTAAATTTTGTGTTATTTTATGTTGAATCAAATTAGTGAAGATTGGTCAATTTTGAGAAATAGGAGAGTTGAAAGTGAAGAAATATTTATTAAAGGTTTATAAGGCCATTTAGGGGTGGTTGACTTAGGCTAGATGTGCATTTCACTTAAATTTGAGAATATCAAAATTCTTGCACTAGAGCTTAAGCACCAAAACCCCGCACTTAAGCACTGGAAAACCTGAGAAGTATGCGCCTAAGAGCCAAACCAGCTGTTCTTAGGTGCTTATTCACTTAAACAATTTCATGAACGGTTAAAGGTTAAAATTTGAGCTAAAAAGCACCATTTTTTACCCCCGACATCATCTTCTTCCCTTTGAGGTCGCGATTGTGGATTTAGAGCTTCTTCTAGAGGGAAGATTTCATTGGGGAATCAATCCAAAATTGCTAGATTTGATCTTCTTAAGGTAAGAGCTTCACTTCTATGTAAAAATTTTTTATTTTCACCATGTATTTTGAGCACATT
>JXCR01122715.1:11717-91213 GCA_002079205.1 Phalaenopsis hybrid cultivar | reverse complement strand
AAATAAAACGGTTTCGCAGACCCAAACGGATGTCATATCTTTCTTAGTTTATTTGATCGAGTNCTTTTACATTTAAACTAACTTTTATAACATAACTTCTTATATTTTATCTTTTCTTGCACATTATTATTCCACAACCAATTATTTTTATTTATAAAAACTTTTCTTTTGATTCTGCAAGCACATCTTTTGCTACTTATTTAATAGTGTTTGTTAATTTATCTCACATAATATTTGATTCTTCATGAATATCCCAAATTTTGAAATCCTAAATTTTACTCATAAAAATAATTTTATTGAGGTCTTTTAAGTTCCTTCATCCAATTTTACGATAATAAGCCTTAGTATTCTTTATTTTACAACTCTTCATGTTAAAATCTAGAACTAATAGACGATGTTGAATCCTTAAATTCTCACTTAGAATGACCTTACAATATTTGCAATCTCGACGATTTCTTCTTCTCATAAGAAAATAATCAATTTGTGTTTTATTAGATTCACTTATAAGTAATAAGACGCTATCTGTTTTTTTGAATAAAGTATTGGTAATAACAAAATCATACGCTCAAATAAAATTTAAAATAGCTTTACCTTCATCATTAGTTACTCTAAAACCGTAACCACCATGAGTATTTATGAAGTCTTCTACCACTCTACCGACATGTCCTTTTAAATTTCCTCCAATAAGAATTCTTTTTCAAGAGGTATCATTTGTATTAAGTCTTCTAAGTCATTCCAAAATTATCTTTAGACCCCTGTATTCGAACCTACTTGAGGAGCATAAACACTTATAATATTAAAAATCTTAGTATCAATGATAATCTTTAGGACTATAATTCTATCTGCAACTCTATTAATTTTTATAACATTATCTTTCAAACTCTTATCTATAATTACCCCTACACCAAAGTTTAAAGCCTAAATTATCAATCTCCTTTGCTTTTTCTCTAACCCATTTAGCTTCTTGAATGCATAAGATATTAATTTTTCTTTGAATTATAATATCAACTAATTCCATTAATTTACCATTGAGAGTTCCTATATTCTAAAATCATATCCTAATATTAATTTCATTAGTTTCTTGGACTAACTTCTTTACCCGCATTCGTCTCTAATATGGGAACCCTTGCTTATTTGACTCTACATCCGGGCGCCGATGTAGCGGCCTTTGCACACTTTTCACTGTATTCATGCTATACATCGCGTTGCTTCGAGGGGACGCCCTAGCACGTACACAATGATCAAAATGATTTGTTTTTATATAATTTTTTATTTTATCATTTTAATTATATTTACATAAGCATTAATGTTTTTTTCGTAATTTTGTTTTACTTTTAGAATCCATCTCATTGGCACTATCAAAATATTTTCAGTTTGTATATCTTTTTTCTTTTGTATCATAAAATAATCATTTCTATTTTTTTTCGTTTAAGGTGCATGAGTACAATAACATCTACTGCCAATACTGTTAGAGGCGAGTCCTAATAGTCTTAATCATTTTTTTAACTTATATTTCGTTTCTTTCCATAATTGAATTTATTGAAGTTTTCATTTGATGTAGTGCAAAAGATATAAAAAATAAATTTAACCCAAATAAAGTAATAATTACTCACTTTGATTTCACTTTTGAATTGATCATTTCAAGTTCAGTAACTTCATCTTTTTAAACTTGTTTCTCGAAATTACTTTATAAAGTAATACTAAATATTTATAACTTGTTCAACATTACCGTAGTTTAATTACCGTTTGAGACAGCTTAAAAGTGCGACGACGTTTTTGAAAACGCCGCCTTACTTTTTGGATCCTGCGTTTTCTTAGCATTTTTGAAAACAACGTTTCACTGTTTAGACTAAACAATGAACGCGGGGCATAAGGTGCGTATCACGTTTGTTGACTCCTTTTTTCCCTCACTGCCCTCGCTTGTCGCTATCCCTGGATCATCGCCCTAGCGATCGTTAAGAAGATTGTTTGTGGTATAAAAAGTTCGTGCTCCCTCCTCTCCTCCCTCCTCTTCTTCCTCCCTCGTCTCATCTTCTCTCCTCCCTCTCCTCCTCCATTGATCTGCGACAATGTTATGATATTTTGCGATTTGTGGTTATGATTGGTGTTCTGCATCTATGAGGTTTTATGTTGGGGTTGGATCCACAAACCGAAATAATGTTTTTGTATTTTTTTAAGCCAGAAACACTTGGTTTTCATCTTTGTGGCTTCCCCTAAACTCTGCATCTATTCGGTTTGATGGTTACAGTTAGAAGCACTTGGTTTTCATATTTTTTACATCTGCTCCTCTATTTTATTTGTTTTAAATAGCAGAAAAAGTTGGTTATTTGCAGTTTTTGGTTGATGATGGAAAGTTGTTCTAGATGTGTTTTGAGAATTGGAGAGATTAGGTACTTGTTGTATGATGTTCTTGACGCGTTTGAGAATTTGAGAGATTTGGTTCTTGATGGGATATAATATCATAAATAGTTTCTTGCCAAGTTTTTTTAACTCCCCTCTTCACCCCCTTAATGTCTGCACACTTGGTTGCTGCAAATGGATTTGCCTCAATTTGTTAGGACGCCCTGTTTTTTTGTTGGTAGAATCATTTTCTGCATCGCAAAATATACCACAGATCAACTTTATTGGCGGCAAGGTAAGCCTTTTTTCTGCCAATACGGAGATCATGGTATCAAATTTGGATGCTTTGTCTCCTAAATAATTTTACTAGCCAGAGTTAGTGTCTGTCCGGGCATGCTACAGTTAAGTATTTGCTATGAAAAATTCTAGATGTAAAGTGGCAGTCGACATTTAATTTTTAGTCCAAGGAAAAATTCGTTAATATAAGTAATTGTGGTGTGCATTCCATGGAAACTGAAATTGGTGGGAAGGTTGAATTGGTATATCGTGAGTGATGTGAAGTTTGTTGATTTAGTTGTACGGTACATGTTAGGATTTAGGCAAAGGTTTACTTTCTTTTAGAGAATGATAGTGAAGTGTCTGCAATCATTGTTGCAATCCATGCGTTCTCCCAATGGGAGCTAAATGTCCAATTGCTGGAGCAGTCAAGTGGGCATGGTTGCCCTTTGTATGAATTCAAATTTTTTCTTTTAAGTTTTTTTTTTTTTTTTTCTATATTATGTGCTTGAATTTTGGGCTTTGGGCTAAGCTGTTTCATTGAGCCTTCTCATGTTATTTCATATAATGATTAGGATATCATTAATGCTGTTCTATATATTTTGAATTTTCAGATGAAGTCGAATGGTTCTGTACTTTACACAGATAAAATGATTGGTCACATTCCTGGTTTGTTTTCACCTTTACGATTCCTTTATTGTATTTTAAGTTTAAACGTTATTCCACTTTATGTATTTGCTTCATTCTTGGTGGCTTTTTTCTGGAAATGGAATGTTCTAGAAAATTATCTGATTTCTTACTGGATAGGTATTGCTGTTGGACATCAGTTTTTTTCACGGGCAGAAATGGTGGTTCTTGGCATACATAGTCATTGGCTGAATGGTATAGATTACATGGGTGACAAATATGCTAAATTGGTAACTTTCCAAATCATTTTGTTAAATTTTTAAGTTATTTGGGCCTTGATATATTACTTCCTTACCCAAGTGATTTGGTTTTTCATAGACTTTTCTTTTTCTACTCTAAGATTTTTCTTTGAACTTTCTTGTACCCGTCTTATATTTAGACGTTCTATATCACATGATATCATTAGTTTTGATCTAATTTTTTTTAGATTTATTGTTGCTTTATTCATTATTTGCTTAATGATTTGCTAATTTTGTTTAATAACATATTCAATGAACTATCCTTAAATTAGCATAAGATATAATAGAGGTAGGTTCAATTTTACTGGTTGAGTTTACTTGCTACACATTCTGAAATTCTTATTTTTAGAATAGAATGAGTGGTGAACTCAATTATCTAAATATACATGAAAATACACATTCCTTCAATTCACATAAATCCATTGGCTCACAACAAAATATGATCATATAATTATATTGATTTTATTTGGCCTAAAAAATTCTAGTAGCCTATGATGGGCAAAATTTTATATGCATCACTTTTTTCTTCTGTTGCTTATATCGACATTAATTTTCTTTCTGACACTTCACTTGTTGTTGCTCATTTTTTTGTGTTGCTGAATTCCAAGCTCTTGACAAAATAGTCTGTTTTATTGGCATTTTATTAGATCACGATCTTGTAAATATTTTTTTTTATCAAGAAAATTAAAATCATAAATGAATTTTTATATCTTTATTCTTATGCATTTTTATTAAAACAAAATAATCAAAACTCGTCATAGTCATTGGGAAACAATATTCAAAGTGTTTATTATGCAAAGGAGCAATATCAATCGAAGATCGGTCTTCAATGAAATAAACTTGTATTTCAAAGCTTAAATTTCATTTTGCATCCACATCTGATTAACCTTCAGGGAGATCTTGGGAGTGAAACCCTCTATTTGTCAACCAAAAAACTTGTCTCACTTCCGATGTGCATTATATTAGTTAGGGGCATTGGTTGATTGTGAAAATATTTAAAAACTGATAAAAATGTTACAAAATGATGAAATTTGATTGTATGACTGCTCGGTCAAATAGTTTCTAAAATCGTTTAAACATACCACTTCTTTTTAGTTCGTAACACAAAATATCTCAAGAAATTCGACTTTTCTCCTTGGCATGCAGAAATAACTCCCACTTTATTTCTTTTCTTCAATTCACACAACTCATAAGCTGCACAAAAATATTTCCATCCTAGAAACCGCAAAGCTCATGATATCCCTTTTCTATGTTCAAAATTTAAGCCTTCGCTGCCTTCTTTGATTCTCCCAATCACATGCCTCTCTCCAATGTTTTTTGCGTAATAGTCAAGATTAGGGCTTTCGAAGAAAGCAATGATTATATGTCAACATACGAAGACCTTCGAAACTATGTCGTTCGCCGCCGCCTCTTTGTTTCACACGTCACATGACTGGACAACCCCAATCTTTTCTCTTATCGAACTTCTCAGATCGAGCAAGTACAAAAGCAATGACAGGATTGTAGTGTAGGACTATTAAAATTTCATCATCCTTCTTCTACTCTACTCTCATCTGATCCCCTCTCCTTTATTCGCTCGCAAACTAACATGATCGTCAAGACCAGTTGCACATCTTTAATGTCCCGTGCCTTCCTCAACCCTCAATCGTTATCTCAACATTTTATTTTTTTACCAAGCTCAAACAGCCCTAGCCCCTCCTAAACTGTGGAACCCGAGTTCGAACTTCTGAAATACATTCTCCATTGCTACTGTCCGAAACCAAGAGCGAGCCCATCCCATTTCCCATTATGATTTTACACAATCCAAACACCTAGCTCGAAACTCATTTCCATGTTTCTTTAAACTAAAACTTAGATTAAAAAATTGTATTTCCATTTTCATTTTGTTGTTCCAACACAGTCATCACCGTCATTTTCACCAATTTCTTATGTAAATTTATTTGAAGGGATGTGGGTGATTTTTTTTTTGTGAAATACCTATTCATTGTAATTTGGGTATCTGTCAAGCAAATTAAGTACTGTTCAGGAAAAATTGTGTACTTGTTTAGAAAAAAATTATAAAAAAAAGGTAATTCATAGAGTTAAGTTCTGTTTATGAAAAATTAAATAATTTTCTGGGGAACTGCGTGCTTTTTTTTTTTTTGATTTTTTGCGGCTTAATTGAAGACCTCTTGAGTCTTTTAGGATCGGTGGGTTAAAAAATTTTTTTCGTCTCCTACCTGCAATGTCTCACTACACTGATCAACGTGTCTTCGAGAACAATTGGTCCGATTGATATTCTATTGATTATCCTATGTGGTAGTAGATATCTGGAGGATACCAAAATTTTTTGTGAATTTTTATTTGGAAGTAGCTTAAAATTTTAGATTATTTAAACTTGTTGAAAAAACCCTAATTTTTGAGCTTGCAAAAAAATATTTTAATATGGTCGGTGAAGATTTTAAAAATAATTTAGGCTCCTATTATTGAAAATTAATTCCAATTAAGGATTTGATGCTTTAAAAATGATTCAAAATTGGGCTTTTCAAACTTATGCTCATAGGTTTGTAAAGTGATTCAAATTTTTGTTTTCTATTATAGGCTTTCAGGCTTAAAAAATGTTTCAAATTTGAAAATTATTTCAGGTTTAAGTTCTTTGGCCTTGATCAATTGGATTTATTTGAATTGTCCGAAATATGTTATACTTGTTGTTGCAAATTGACTTAATATCGTTGGGATTAAGCTTAAGACATAAAGTATCATATTTATTAAATGTTAAAAGAAATACTTAATTTATATTTTCATCTCCGGATATGGTATTTAAGCTAACAAGTTGATAGAAAGCGGTCTATCACCTATTGGAAACCTTGAAGACCAGATGAAAAATTTCTTATAAAATGTGGGTGAAATTTCTGGGCAGTGTCTTATCTGCAGCCTCATCTTTCTTCTGAAAATTTGGCCTGAAATACCAAATTCAATGCTCCCGCACGTTAACGTTAGAGTGTCTAGGCCGTCAAATTTTTGGAGCCCACATAGATTGATGTGTCAATAAAGTGATTTTTCTCTTCTATTGTGGGGACTTGATGTTGAGTTTTCTTTTTTCTTGTGGTAGCGACTATTTCGTGTCATGTTGGTAAAATTTATTGGATTTCTATATTGGGCATGTGGTGGAGTTAGTGATGATGAAGGGCTTTAGGTTGAGTTTTCTTGCTTCTTATAGTAGTGATTATGCTGTATTATGATTGTAAAATTTATTGGATATCAATATTGGGCATGTGGCGGAGGGATTTATGATGAAATTAATGTATAATGGGTGTGTGGTAGAACTGGTTTACTTCTGTGATTTGTTTGAAGGATTTGATTTCAACATGAATGTGATAAATGTGTTTTTTACCTAGATATTTTGCTTTAATGGGATTAGAAAAATGCTGCATGATCGGGGGTTGCTGACTTGTTCTTTTGTTGCAATATGCTTTCTTGAAATTATGTTGACCATTGAAACCCGCTTGTTCCCAATGGCCTAAACTTTCTGATTGGTGTCTTATGTAATTGATTTGATGGGATATGAAACCCTTGTAAGCCAATATTTATCTCCAATTTATTACTTTACAGGACACAACTGTGCATTCGTCCCGATACTCCTCACCCTTTCCTAAAGTCAATAATGAAGGTTTAACAACAATAAAGTTAGATAAATAATTGAAGATAAAAATTTTTATACACCGAAAAGAAACGAAGTGCATGAATGTAGGTAACTGTATATGTCAGTACACAAATCATAATATGCTGGAATATTATAACACATTTAAAGGAAAAAAACATTAAGTGTAGAAAATCGTGTTTGCTTTATAAAACATATACATCATTTCATTCATGTGCCATGAACATTTATTCATAAGTATGTTCATAATCATAGCAATTCCATCATAGAAATGTCATCATAAAAATGTCATCATAAAAATGTCATCATAGTTATATAATCATAGCATCTTAGGAATGTTACTTATGTAATTTATAGGCCTCATTTATTTCCATATCTTTTCATATCATGTGTCGTCACCCTTCTTCAAAAGTCATATTAACTATTGTTAAGGGTTAACCCTTCATTATAATTGTTATCAAGACATTTTGTCATCGTCGGATCCCATCTATTCACAGAGTTTCTTCACAGCTGGAATACTAGAAATTTTGGATATTTACTTCCATGTACTCATTTAATAGTCTACATATAACCTCATTTGTGACATTTCATAAATCATAATTCCTGCAATAAACATTCATCAGACTTTTGATATATCATAAGCATAAATTGTAACAATTGAAAGCTTGCAGGAAATGATTTCATAAGTATATTCATCGGTTTCATATCATAGTAAAGTCACGTGTTGTAAGGAAAATCAAATTGCATTCATTAAGGTTATTCATCTACAATATTTTGGAAATTCTAAATGCAATCACACCCAAATTATCATCACATGAAAACCTATTGAGAATTATTTTTAATAAGTTAGGACAAAATTATTTTACCTGACTATATGAAACAACCTTATTTTGAGTTCTTCCACGCTCGTCTTGAGAACTCTGCCTCTTATAAACAACCTGTAAATTGTAGATATCATAGGAGTTAATGAATAACCTTATTATGAGCTCATATCTTGATTTAGGCTAAAACATAACTTATTTGTCAAAACATATCTCAAATGGGCTTTAAGTCATAAATTCACGTTCCTCGTACCGCCTATTTTTCTCAACTTGTTTTCCTAACACCTGAATCGTTTCTCCCCCTCGCTGATTTCGTGTTAGAAACCCTTTTGGAAGCCCACAAATCGATTTTGTCTTCGCTAACTTTTCGTTGCAAACTTCAACATGAGAACAAGAGGAAGGAAAATAATGACTCAAATAACACTAAAGAGGGTTTAATACTCGCCAATTTCTCGTTGGGATCCTCTACGGCGATCCGCGATAGCTATAATGCCGCTCTCCTTCTCTGTTTGCCTCAACACTATTGTAATAGGCAATGGACACCTACGAGCTAGCGAAATGAAGTGAGGGAAAGGGCATGGGAAGACGAAACTTAACTTAGCTCCTCTTTCTCAGCCACCCGATCAAATCCAATCATTATATGCTTTGGTAAGTGCATGAATTGGCAGGGAACAATGCTGAAGGAGAATATATAAGTAATTAATGATTTAATTATGGTTTAATTATTATTATTTTACTCAATATCTTATAAATTTTGTCGCTTATTCCTTTTAAAATTTATATATAGTGCTTTATGTCAATTTGAAGTATAGAATTTTATAAAAATAATTTTGATGACTTTCGGGGAAAGCAAAGTTTTTAAATTGACCACAATTTTTTCTGGCTTTTCAAATTTTGTGTTATAACGAGGGTTTTCGATGATTGGAATATTGAAATAATGGAATAATGGGAGTTGCTTTATGCTAAAGGCTAAATTGTTATAGACGATCATGAATTTGAAATTGTTACTCTTGTGAGCAATGTGGCTAGTGTCTCTATTTTTATTTGGGAGTGTTAATTTATGTTAATGGTTTGCAGTTGTGGGATGATTGGATGCAAATTGCTGTGCTAAAATGAGTGGAAATTTCTAAATTGTGTTCTATTTAAATTTATATTTTAAATCCTCCTTTTGATAAGTTGGATTGAAATTCCTTTCTTTGAATTGCCATGTGCAAATTTTTTGTGTTTTTTTTTTTAAGGGTTAGGTTATTTCATTACTTATACTCTTTTATGGAGTGCTTGTAATTAAGTTGTTCTTGTTATTTTTCAAATTTTTTGTCTTTACTTGATATAGTCTTTTTTCACAATGTTTTTGTAATCTTCAATTCTAATCAAATCTTTGGATTTTTTTCCCTTTCCTTTTCATGTTTATGTTTCTTCTTTCTTTCTCTTTGTTTTTTTATATAATTATTTTGCTTAATTTTTTCTGAGTCGAATTTTTTGCTCTCTGATAAATTTTCTTTATGTGTAATTCTTGATATGATTGTATTAAGGATATTTATTACTTAAAACCTTTTAGGCGATATTGATCAAATCAGTTGTAGTGATGATCGGTTTCCTTTTTTTGTCATGGTTTTTCTTATGGTGATCTCTTTTGGTTTAGGTGTAATTTCGTTAATTAGTTTAACTTTAAAATCTACATGAAAGTACACCGACCTAATGGAAAATAATTTATTTTCCTGCTTTATTGTTGCTGATTTTTTTTGTTTTTAAAATAAATGTTGCTGTGTTGAGAATGCTCTGGTGGATGAGTGGCTTTGCATTTAAGAGACCGTGTGAAACAATTTTATTCTTGAAAGGTCTGGAATAGTTCCAGTGGCAGACGTGATTTGAGAGTTGCCTTTGATGGTTTGGTCAAATATAACATCAAACATTTGATAGCCTTGTTTGGAGGGTTAATGTTTTTGATTTGACTTTTGTCAAGAAAGGTAAAGTTAGGCCTGAATACTGTAGGGCATGTTTTATTAGAAATGATATTAATTTGTTTGAAATAAATGAAAATGTGACATTCAATAAGAAATGCAAAAAAAGTAAATCATGTAGCCAAACCCATTTTGTGGGATAAAGCCTTGTTGTTTTTGTTGTTGTAAATCTTTTTCCTCAGAATATTTTATGAGTCAAATTCTTATTTACTTGAAAAGACATATCTTTGAGGGTTGTTCTTGAAATTTTTTGTCCTCCGATGTACTTCAGAAATTTTTATAATTTTTCTGTCATAAAAATTTTGTAATTAAGTTCCTTCTGATTCATACTCTGGATGATTCTCAATATTTGGTTTAATTTTATTCCAATAAATTTTATTTTTTGAGCTATGACCCGTACAGTTTAATTAATATCTGTTTTCTTTTGTTTCTTCTGTCTTTCTTGCATAATTTTATTTTCTGGGTTCCTTTATCCTGTGTCCTGCGTTTTAAATAAGTCATTCGCTTTTGACACCCTTGGGGTTTCTTCTGTTTTGTTCAATTATTAATTATATTGGGTTAAAATTGGTTTTTGTTGCCTTTATTACATTTTTTTTTGTTTCTTCAGTAATTTTCTCTTTTAATTGCTTGCTGAACCAAGTATTCTTTTTCTTCTCCGGAGATTTCTGTTGTTATCTTTTTAGTCAACATTGTATCAGTTTAAATTAGTTAATCCGTTTTATGTAACGTGTTTTTCATTTGCTATTATCAAGTCCTTGGCCATTTTTGTTAAATTAATTTTAGGAATTCGTTTCCTTTCCACTTTTATAAGAGCATGGGTGTTGTTGTCGTCAAATGTATTTATGGCCGTGAATGATCTTTTTTTTATTTTTTATTTTTTTGGTTTTATTTGTTGTATCTCCTTTTAATGTGTTTCTCAGATTTTGAGCCTTCCAAACTTTGTTGAAGCTATTGTCTTTTTCCGTTGCAAAAATTTTGTATTAATTTACTGCCGCATGTTATTTTTTCGCCTTTTTGTTAACTTATTAGAAGTCTTGTGTTAAAATTGTTGAAATTTCGGCCTTGTTGATGTAAGTTGTTGCGCCAATTTTTTACTGTTAATATTATCATATTGTATTTTATGTCGCTAACAGGTTAGAGATTTCACTATAGATTCTTTGGAATGGACAGATTTTGCATTGACATTTATTAAATATTTTTTTTATATTTTTGTTGATGTCCTGTAGCAAAGGTATTTCTATTATTGGAGCTCAGAAAGACCTTTTGGTGGACATTGTCCTCCCAGAAATTAGAAATTACTCTTAATGAGTTGCAAAATAATTTATTAATTATTAATAAGTTGTGTTCCCCTGCACTGCCTCCCTTGTCCGCAAGTCCTTTCATTCTATATCTAAGAAAAATATTTAGAAATACTTAGTTTTTGATGCAAGAGATTTGCGTTCTCTAGAAAATGTGACTAGTTATGCCGATGGAAATAGGGTAGCAGTTCAATGCTTTTGTGATCCATTTTTATGGATGACTGCTTTCATTGATTTGAAAATTCTCTCTCCTGAAGCCTTGATAGAGTTTGCTATTCATATGACGATAAATATTTTGAGTGACACATTTAAGTTTAAAATGTTGGATCAGTTATGATTATTTTGATAGTTCGTGCTAGCTTTTGTCTTTTTTATTCTGTTTGAGCGTTGCTTGTATTGGTATTGTGGTCAAAGGAAGGTGCCATAAGGCTGATGATTCACTGAGGTATGTAAAAAAATTTTAAGGAAAATAAAAAAGTTTGCATTTCTTGTGTGGATATAAATTTCTTATTTTTAATATGTTGAAATTAGATTAGTAGAGCTTTGAAAAGCTGGGAATTTCATATTTCTCTGTACATTGAACGTGCCCTCTTAAAAGACTATTCACTGAGGTATGTAAAAAATTTGAAGGAAAATAAAAAAGTTTGCATTTCTTGTGTGCATATAAATTTCTTATTTCTAATATGTTGAACTCAAGTTAGTAGAGCTTTGAAAAGTTGAGAATTTTATATTTCTCTGTACATTGAACGTGCTCTCTTAAAAGACTATTCAACTATGCACCGCTTTTAAATTATGTTAAATGTTCACTTCTTAATAGGGATATTAGAAAATGTTCGCTCACTTGGTAATTTTAACAAAATGAAGTTGTAACAATCGGGAGAGCATAAAGGGTCGCCGCTTCCAAATTGTGTTTTTTTGAGTTTGGAGGAAAATAAGACATTAATTAATAAAAAGAAATATTGACAAGAATAATGTATATTTTCCTGTTGTATGGCTTTGAATTTCGCGCTACTGACTTATAAATCTCAAAACTTGCCTTGAAAACTGATAAGAAATTAACAGAACAGATTGCCTTGATTCTCTCGCCAAATTGCAAAATAAAAGAATAGTGTTGTAGCCAATGGGATGTTGATTAGATTTTTGATAAAATAAAATTAGGAAGAAAATGCAATTGTCGAATTTGAGTCTTTATCCTACCTCTTAATTGAAACTTTACAGGTCACTTTGTGGTTTTCTGCCTCTATGTAGTGGTGCTGCTCTTGCATCACTGAATTCATGCTTTCCATTGCTCATCATATCTTGTGATGAAATACCCTATTGTCTTTATCATTGTTTCCAATCTTTATTCTGTGGCAGCAACAAAACCGTAGTTACACTTTCCCATTGGCAGTCTGCATTGTGTTGTCCGGCGTATATGAAGATGATTTGGACAACTCGGAGGATGTCATTTATACAGGGCAGGGTGGTAATGATTTACTGGGTCGGAGGCATCAGATTCAGGATCAAAAGATGGAACGTGGTAACTTGGCTTTAAAGGTTTGTTTCTTCCCCATGATATTTTCATGATTCCTTCCATGGTTACATATTTTATGGTATTTTATTTGTTTAAACTATGCTTTGTAGATTTGTTAATTGTTTTGTTTTTGGAGATATTTTGATTCATAGCACTAAATTCTTCTATTTCTGCATATATGTCACTCAAATTCTTAGCCTCACATAAAAAATGCCACTATTAACTTTTTTCCATAACACTACTATTCTTATCATGGTTCAGTTCGTGGAAAATATGTTTTACAAATAATTACAAGCATAGTGATAGATTTCATTTCATCAAATTTATTTTTATTATAGCCTTAAATAGGGAAGTGCATATTAACAATCGTCATATAAAGTTAAAAGCTTTTAAAGATATTTTATATTTAAATTATATGTTCCATAAAAATTTTATATAATCACAGATAATCCTTACCTTCAAAAGTTTTCTAGGAGATGTCATTAGGCTAACGATAAACTTGCTCCTTTTCATTTTCTGAAAACCAACATTGTAATATTTGGAGAGTTATACACGTAGTGATATAATTAATGCTAAGATATAATTTAATATATACAAAATGATACAACGTGCATATGACATTTGTTTAGAACTCGTTGGCTTCTTGTATAAATAATGCTGTAATAATCAATTTCTTTAAATGTAATGAGTTGTTTTAAAACTTTCAAGGAATATTTAGTTTTGTTCAAATGAAGTACTAATTCAAATCTTGACTGAAAGGAGCTTGCCTCATTCAAAAATCCGAAACTTGGCACCGTTATTACTTCTTTTCTTCCATATTATACCCAAACAAGCTTGGTGTTTAATTCCGAAGGTTACCCACGGAATGAATATAATGAAATTGTATAAACTTAGCGTCACTATATGTAGATATAATTATTATTATTTTTACATATATTCTTACTGCCAAGTACCTCTGCATCCTAACTTTTCTTCGCGTTGCTTCGCCTAGCTTCAGTTCATAATTTCAAAGAATATGGGTCATTTGTTAGGTATAAATGTTTAAGTATAGATATCTATTTATATATTAATTTACTTTTACGTACAATTTTCTTTGAAAACCCAATAAATTCCTTCTTGCTCATTGATTATCTTTGCTTTCTTTTTCTTTAATTTCCTCTTTCTCTTCTTGCTATCCTTTATGTTTCAGCTCACGCATAACAACCTTGGATTTGCTTTGATTGCTTTTCCTCTTTTTATTGTATTTGTACCCAGATCTCAGTTCGGAGAAGATATACAAACAAATTAATCTATTTATTTATGTTTTTTTAGTTATGTTAACCCGAAATGACTCCTTACAATTTCAATCCCTCTGTAGTCTGGAAATAGTATTCAGAAATTTCTCTCTGTTCATTCCCCCTTTTTCTTAATTTTCAAGCTTTAACATGAACAAATTTTTGTAAAGAATTTTTTATTTTTTCTTTTCTTGCACATCATTGTTTTACTATCAAATATATTTATTCATAAAATCTTTTATTTTTTATTCTCTACGCATCATCTTTCGGATATATTTTTTTAAAATTTCAAGCTTTAACTTGAACAAATTTTTATAATCAATTATTTATTTTTTTTCTTTTTTTTCACATTGTTGTTTTACTATCGAATATATTTATTCATAAAATTTTGTATTTTTTATTCTCTACTTTTGCCATTTGTTTAGTAGTACTGATTATTTTATTATGCATAAAATTAGTTTTTTCATGAGTATGCTAAGTTTTTAAGCTCTTAAAATTTACTTATAAACTTAATTTTGGTTGCACATTTCAAGTGCTCCCTTCAAATTCTTTTCTAATATTTCATTGTATTTTTTATTTTTCAATCTTTCATCTTAAAATTCAAAATCAATATTTGATGTTAGGTACTTCAAAAATTTTTTGGGAATAACCTTACCTTCTTAGCAATCCCAAGAATGTATTTTTCTTTTAATAAAATAATAAGTTTATGTTTTGTTAGATTCATTCTTATATGTGATATTATACTAATCTCTTTTCTTAAATAAAGTATTAACAATAATAAAGTTTTAAGCTTATATATAATCAAATATGTCTATCTTTTTTATTAGTCAGTCCAAAATCACGACCTTGGTGAATACTTTCAAAATTGTTTATCACTTTCAGAATGATATGATTTTTAATTTCCATGCTTTTATTCTCTCTTTTTGTTCTTTTAGAATAACAGGATCTAAATAAAGGGGTCATAGACTCCTTGACAAACCTTGCTAATACATGTAATACTTTTGAACTCTGTTGGATGTTTAACAAGTCGAATATGGATAATTAATAGTTGTTTGTTGGATCGGGAGACATTTTAATTCTCCACAACTAAACCCCATGAAAACTATTACATTTCCCGCACATTGCAGTCAATCTTTTTTATATTGACAAAGTTATCAAATATGATAACTGCAAAATATTATTTTTTTTATTGGTTTTTGTGTTTTCCCACACGTTGCAGTTAATCTTTTTAGAAATACAAACATTAAAGACTTTCATATTGAAACTCGTAAAATTGTTAAACATTATCGTTTCTGCTTTTATTTTAGTAACTCTAAATCTTGTTGTCGTTTTGTGGTAGTTGATTTTAATATAGAAGGAACCTTTAAAACTCATAGTATTTCTGTATTTATTTTTGAATGCACTTGAATAATGAAATTATATTTAATTAAGAAGTTTTCAATGTTAGCACCATACTCTTTATATTTTCTGTGATGATGAAAAATTAATTTAACTAACATCATTTTTTATTCTCAACAGATAATACTCGTGATTATTTTAATCACACATTAATATCATTCTTTCAAAAAGAGCATGTTATTCACAAATATGTATGAGTCTGCACTCGAGTAAAATAGAGTGACAAAAAGGAAAATCAATAGGTTTCTTTTCTACACAATCAAAGACACTCGTCTAACGCAATCAAATATCAAAATAATATTAACATTTGTTCTTTCAACAAAATACTTTCGAGAGTATTTTTGAAAATTTGTTTAAATAATTCAAGAGGGTTTCTTTTTTGCAATCAATCTTTTAAAGATATAAATAATTTTTGGATGCATTACTTATGTTTATATCTCTAAGCAATACGAGAGAAATTTGACCGATAGGCATTTAAGTGTGTTGTTTGGATATTCAACTATATCAAAAAAGGTGCAAATGTTATCATCCACTCAAAGAAGGTTTCTCATTTCAATGTATGTTAGTTTTGATTAATGATATAACTTGTTCGCTCAAGCTCATGTTTAGGCGGGGACTTTTTATCTTGATGATAAATTTGATAATCTTTTTCATCTTTGGTCTATATAAGTAAGGCAAACTTAACCAATATTTCCTTTGAGTTCATCTCATTTAGATTGTTTGAGGGCACCTATTTTGTTCTGCAGAATAGCATGACTTGCGGTGTTCCTGTAAGAGTTATTCGCGGGCATGAATCGACCAGCAGTTACTGCGGAAAAGTTTATACCTATGATGGATTATACAAGGTAAAATTTAGAAGGATTGCTTACTGTTATTTGCGCATACATGTTTCTTTTTTTAATGCATTTGATTTTGTCGGTTGATATTCCTTTTAATTTTTTTCCTTCATCAGTTATATATCTATTAGAAATGTACATCATCCAGACAGTTTTTAAGCAATTTTTGTACTATATTATTTTGTTTGTGGCGCTAAACTAGGGCGATTAGTTGAGGTGGGAAGATTTGGCAATCGGTTAGAAGTGTGTTAGGACTAAAATGGTCGAGCCTGTGGCGGAAGCTTTTAATGGGTAGCAGATATGATCACTTTTGCGGCTGAAATCTGCTTTGGGATAGCAAACTCAAGTAGTTTGATGGCTCTTCAGTTGAAAACAACCGGTGAATGGTGAAATGTTGAGTTGCGGCGTCCCGGGTGCTCAACCAAAAATTCCTTAGCAAGCTACATGCAGTGTTTGAGGTTGTTCTTTTATGATATATATGGTCATGTCTAATCCATGCAACTCTAAAACCATGTCATCCAATGCTTATCCTGTTTGAATAGATTGACATTATTTTTTGAACCAATAAGAGGTGAATTTCATGTAGAGGTTGTTGGTATAGTGAGGGAAGTGGTAGGAGGCTTATAAGTTGAAATCTGGATTGAACAGCGGGATGACGACAAATTGGTAGCAGAAAGTAGCTGTTCTCTTCTGTCAAACAATAAAAAGCAGTAGAGTGGTTGATGAGGTAGGTCTGCAAACGTCCAAGAGAGATAACTATTTTGATCCTTTCAGGCCAATGCACACCATGAAAAGAAATCTAATGATGCATGACTCTAATAAGAAAATAAAGACAAATCCTCTCTAAATAACATAAAAATAGCCAAAAGTCACCCAAAATTGAATAATAAAACAAATATGTTCTCATGCTAGAAAGAAATCCTAATTAGAAGAAAGTGTTCCTAAAGAAATTAGAAAGACTAATCCTAACGATATGCTTCTTATTCTGTCTTGTTGCTCTATCTTGAAAATTTTGCAAATTCGTCAAACAGGATGAGAGTTGTTCTCGGTTTGCCATCCTGTTGTAATATTTTTTCAAAGCAGGAGGATCTTGCGGAATTCTGCCGTGCGGGGGTGTGGATGGGTGCTCAACATCATAAAATCCTTTGTGATAATTAGTGGAGTTTCATGTGAGGAAATATTTTTGCATGATGTTTTAATTATAATGTTTGATGTTCAATGATAATATTTACTATATTAATCAAACTTTTTCATGCTAACATAAGGCCGTGTTTTTAAGTTCATCTCTTAATTTTATTTATTTGTTAATAAAATTATCCTATTATTGTTCTTTTTGAACTCATATTTTCTGCACTGATGATTAAATTTCCACTTTTTATGTATGTTCATGAGTGCTATTAAATCTCCATGATTGATTTGGGTTTGGTTATGCTTTTTTTTTTTTTAACAAAAGAGTCATTGTAACATAAATTGAATCTTTAGATTTTCATGGCTTAATTTTTTATGTTTGCCCCGGTTTGGATTGTTTCTAATATAGGTAGAGATTCGAGCAGATCTCGAAAAGAATGAGGGGTATTTTGTAAGCAGGATTGGATCAGTGCTTCATTATGAGCGTGCGACCAACATTCCTACTGTTGAGACTGCAGAGATGGAGGGAGTTAATGTTTCTCGCTTAGATGGTGGAAGATAAGAACCAGATGAAGAAGTCTAGTAAAGGCTATGCCACGGGAGGATTCCAAAACAGTATCTCGACGTCCATGACATCAAGGACCCTGATGGTCTCTTTTAGGAAGGTTTCGCCGAAGGAGAGGAAATCGTGGGGCCTTCCTATGGTCAATTTTTAGTATCTCATAGAGACGAACGTGCAAGACAAGACTGCTAATGTTTTGATGTGATGAAAAGTATGCCCCAGGCCACCGGTGCAAGTTTCACATGCTTCTGGTCCTTTTTGTTTGCGAGGGGTAAGGAGGCAGAGTATGAGGAGTCAAAAGAATAAACGATGGAGTGAGTGAAGCACATGCAATTGAATGTAGCAGAGGTGTCCCTGAACTTATTTATGAGATTGACTTCAAATCACCGCTTAAATGTGAGGCGATTGATCACATTTTAGGTAGTGGTGCTGGTGTATAATCGGGCCACTCAAAACTTCTCGAATTGAGTTGAAATTGAGTTCGGGTTGGTGTAAGTGTGGATACGAGAATTTTTGGGGTTATGATGGGATAAGTAAGGTGGAAAAAAGCCAAGAAATTTTCAGGAAATTTGTGTTGAGACTAGGTCATAAAAATGGTGTAACTTTTCTTTCCTTGGACTTGAAAAATACTTATATGATTTTGAGGATGAAGTGGCTACAGATAATCGGGGAGATGAGGGCGGTTTGGTATTCCCGTATTATAGAGATGAGGGTTGAGGTAAGGTGGTGCTTTACTTTTACCCCAGTTTGTGCAAGTCCTTGGAGTCGACAGATCCATCGAAGGTGATAACTCTATTCGAGTAGTAACTACCTAAGAATTAAAAGTTGTTGAGGCAGTTTATGGGATTTATATGATCCAATCAGAAGCCCTTTTAGTGTGGTAGTTTAATTGTGGATGTGCACGATGATATTAAAGATGGATAACATTCAGTGGTGTAGGTGGCGATCCAAACTTTTGAGAAATTAAAGAAAGCAATGATGAGCGAATCAGTGCTAGCGACGAGAACCAGACTCAAGCAATTTTTTAAGCTTGTGTCACACGACTTGATCCAGCAATCGTTTCGTTTTTTGCCACCTTGAGGACATGTGTCTTTTTCAGACATAAGGGCAATTTAGCCTTTTGTGCGCCTAGGGACAATTTAGTCTTGAGTATTTATATTTATTGCAAGTGTTTATGTTTATATATTCTGAATTGTAATCGTTGATTTGCTTTTGGTGGCATAAAATATATTATTTGTTTCCCAATTTCTGTGGAAAAACCTTAGTGCATCATATCAATATTGTTGCCTGGTATGTTCATATATTAAGAGTAAAGATTGAAAACGATATTGTTAGCTTAGTTTGTGTTTCTCAATCATTGCTTTATTTTCTTACCTTTTTATTAGATGACAATAATGTACTTGAATTTAATTTTTTTATTTGAAAATTATTGATGATTTAAGCTTCTTTAGTTTGGAGAATCTATTAGTACTATTTTTTTAATTGTTGGTAAATGTTTCAAATATTTTTTTGCTTAAAGAAGTATAATGAAAATGTACTGATTTTTTTTTTCATTCAATGGGTTTATTAATTTTTCGGCTATGCTTGATGAGTATTATAATGGTTTGGATGTCTGTATGTTTGGCTGCTCTATTTTTTTGCAAGTTCGTCAAACAGGATGAGTTGTTCTCGCTTTGCATGTCTGTATGTTTGGCTGCTCTATTTTTGGATAAATATTATTCTTTTATCTTCCTGTTATTTTCATTCAATGTATTTTTTTACTTTATTTTTTTAAACCTTTAATCTCGATTATTATTGCCTTAATTAACTCTGCTTCATCTATGTAACATCAATCATAATAGACTTCCATTTTTTTTTTTCAATTCTTGCTGCCGCAGTTATCGGTGGCTTTATTTATCTTTGCCATTAATTGATGGACTATTAGAATGATTCGGCCTACTCTGCATTTTTTGGGCATTGTAATTATTAGTGAATTTGTTTGTTTATTTTTAGGATCCCTCCTAGAATTGTTTAAATGCTACTGATATGTTTGGATGAAACAGTTAATCAGTTTTTGATAGTTTTCATGGAATAAAATTTCTAATTTACGACATTAGTAGAATTTTATTGACCTGTTAATTTTGGGTTGGTTTAACAATATTATTTACATGAATTGAATTTGTATTGCCTTAGTGATGATGCTTGGCTGCTGATTTTGAATGTTTTGTGGGTTTTTGTAGCGTTGCCTCCTTGGTGCTATTCACACATAGGCTGGAAATCCCCCTTGCTCCATATTGCTCCAGCGTTTTTGGTCCTTTTCTCAATGTGTTTTTTGCACATTTGCCGAAATCTTGTTTTTCTTCTTACCGTTTGTTTCTTTATTTCCTTCCTTCTTATTTGCTCGTTGTTCTGCTTGCTTTTAAAATTTGCGGAAGAATTTTTATTGTTTGCACCTTTTTCGTTGTACCTTACAACAACTATATATAATAGCATGGCCTGCATACTGATCCTCAAAATAGGAAACTTGAATCCTTTTATATTAGGAATCTCGCCAAATAGGAGCAACATAACATAGGAAAATATCTAATGAAAAGGAAACATAAGTGATGAATTGTTTTGTGGATGAAATTAAATTTTTTCTTAATCATGCCTATGGATTGGCACTGTCGTACACCATTTCAATTTTCTTCTTGAATCTACCGCCTTTGTCATTGAGCTTCTTTGAACTCCCCAACAGGTCGCCTGTTCCATCCACAGTGCAATCTTTTGCATCTGGTCATACTCACCTTGACTAATGTAGTTGGTATGTTGAATGATAAAGTTGGGTCAGCTTTATCAAATATTCATATTCCGTCTGTAATCAGTTTTCTTCCACACTCTTGGGCAAATTTAGTTTTTGTTATTTAATGAGATCGTTTAGCTTGTGAGGCCTCTTTGTTTTTCTATTATTGAGAAATTATTTTTGGGTTGTTGGTTTATTAAAATGGAGATTATTAGCATTCAACTGAGCTCTTTGGTCTCCAATTTTATAATTTTTAAAATTTCTTCTGAAGATGGATGCCCCAAGCTTTTTTTCCGCTTATTTTCTTATATCAGTGCTTTCTCAACNATTAAAATGGAGATTATTAGCATTCAACTGAGCTCTTTGGTCTCCAATTTTATAATTTCTAAAATTTTTTCTCAAGGTGGATGCCCCAAGCTTTTTTTCCGCTTATTTTTTTATATCAGTGCTTTCTCAATATGCATGCTTAATTGGTGGCTGCATTTTGACCATTCACAGAACTTTGCAATCAGGTTATTCGTTTCAGTTCTTTTCATATATCTATTCTTCATGTTCTTTCTTTTAATCCACTTCAGGCCGAATTAAAAGTTTGGCTATCGGCATTTGTTTTTTTTAATGTCTTATTCTTTCCATCATTGTTGTCATTTCTCAAATTTGATCCCCATGATTTTTTTTTTTGTTGCTTTAATACTTTAGTCNGAATTAAAAGTTTGGCTATCGGCATTTTGTTTTTTTAATGTCTTATTCTTTCCATCATTGTTGTCATTTCTCAAATTTGATTTTTAACTTTGTGCCCAATGATTTTTTTTTGTTGCTTTAATACTTTAGTTTTTTGCAGGTCATAAAGTATTGGGCAGAGAAAGGTGTTTCAGGTTTCACAGTTTTTAAATATCGCCTTTGCCGGCTTGAAGGCCAACCCACACTAACTACTAACCAGGTTCTTGCTTATTATTTTAGCTGTGAAATTCATAAACAAACCTTTTTGTTTATAATTGTGGCAACTTATTTTTTTAAATCTTCTGGTGCATGATTTTTTACGTAGTTATAAAGTTGTTAGTTATGTTTTTATGGCGTGGCACTTGGTTAGATACTATGAGTGCCTTTTGTGAGTCTGGGTTGTTGGGTGGGGGATATGAGTATCTTTTACCCTATATTTTAAATTGAAATCGCTTTTTCTAATGATGCAGTATTTATTATCGTAAGTGGGTTTTTGTTTTTTTTTGGGTTCCACATGTGATGTGAAGTGAGAATCATTTGGATTTTCTTTTTCGATCATATGGCTGGGATGGCCAAACTTTTTCAATTAGTTTCTCTGCAGGTCTTTTGCATTGCTTTTACAAAAAAACTAGTAATAAGCTAAATTGATTTATAATTCCTATTCGACCAGCCAATTACTTTTGGCAAGGCTTGTAAATGCATCACTTCTTTTCCTCTCGTGCAACCTAGCATACCTTAGGGTTACTGTTCAATCATTAAACTTTGCTATGAGTTGCTTGCATCTATTCCAAGGGAATTTCGGATTTCGTAGTGTGCTTGGATACCTTCTTATGATCAACTTCATTGCTTGACAGTTTATTCTATAAAGGATTGGTCTATTAGCACGCATGCCTTTTAAATGGTTGCTTTTTAGGCTATTGGATGTTTACCTTTATGTTGGGCTGATTGCTCAATAGTTCGTTAGTATTTCAATTGTATGTTAACCTTTATGTTTATCTTTATGTGGGGTTGGTTGGTCAATAGTTCGTTAGTATTTCAATCTTTAATATATAATTTATTTTTTTCCTTTTTCTTTTATTTTTAAGAAAAAAAATCAAAGAATCGTTTCTTTTTTATGTAAGCATGAGTAATGTCAATAGTGGAGAGAATATTATCCTTGGAATGCAGGTTATGCATGTTTTTTTGGAATGTCATAAACTCATAATTACCAACATTGAAAATTATTGATTGTTTTGCCAAATTATGCTGCATTTTTTGTCAGTTTGACAAAAGTTCTTGTGTAATCTATCAATAACAATCTTTTTGTTATCATAATCGCATTTTGATTCTTAAAGTGTATATAAGAATCTTGGTGCACATCATCTTGATCTCAGAATGTTAAATGACTACAAATTGTTTGAGTTCTTTTTTGATCGGAGGGTCAAATTGAGTTTTTGGGTCAACTTGTGGGTTGAGTTGAAATTTACTTGAACTTAATCCGAATATAAAATGGTTTAGAAAGATTAACTTGAAATTGTCTCGCTTTCAACTTGACTTATCTGAATCCAACCCACTAAATCGGTTGAACTTGAGCTTGTGAAATATTCTTGACAAATTTGGGTCAAATTTTGTTGTCGGGTGTAATTTTAGTTGTGGAGTAAACGCGAACCGAATATTTCATGCTCCTCATCAATAATCATATGTAGATAAACTCATAGGTGTCAGAAATTGATTCTTTTTTTTGTCGCAACCAGAAGCTTGAAAAAAAAAAATTAATTGGGCGAGTTTTGAGATTTTACCTGTGCTAGAAGCCTCTATTTATGTCTTCAGCGGGGGTCGCTGCAACTTAAGTTGGAGCAGGGGGAGCCGAGCTTCAGTATTTTAGCGCAGAGGAGAGGCGAGCAGGTGAGTGCTTCGGTGTAGAGAAAGTAGTCGGGCGAGAGGAAGAAGAGACGAATGCTTTCGGTGCAGAGACGAGATCGAACCGAAGGATGATGGTCTTTGGTGCGTGAGGGAGGGAGCCGAGTGAGAGGAAGAAGAGGCAAATGCTTTCGATTCGTGAGGGAGGAGTCGAATTGGTGTTTAGCGTTCAAAAGGGTGAAGGAGGCGTTCGGTCAAAGAGAGGAAGAAGCGAGCGGGGGTCCGTGCCGAGGTGAGAAGGCGAGCAGGATCGAGAGTGAGAGGTGACGTCGAGCGAGCTGGAAGCCGACGAGGGTGAGTGAGAGTGAGGAGCGGGCGAGTGGGGGGCCTTCGGTCGAGTGAGAGGAGGAAGGCAAGACTCTCGTGTGCGAGAAAAAAATAGGCTAAGGGGAGAAGAAAATCAGATCGCAGTTTTTCTGTGGAGGTTGGGAGAGGATCGAGTAGGGAATGAGAGAGTTCGGTAGAGCGAGGAGGCGAAGCAAGCTCGAGAAGATGGGAAGGCGAGTGGCTTCAGTGCGTGAGGCAAAGAGTGGAAGAAGCGAGCGTTTCTGTTCGCAGAAGAGGAGCGGGTGAGGCGAGCGGGAGAGCCGAATGATTCCAGGTTTCGGAGGAGGCCAACCAAAGAGGAAAGGGTGCGAATTGAATTATATAGCCAAAAATTTTAGAGCCGTTACGCGAAGCATTGGCAGGGAATTTAATTATTTCCTTTCAGGCAGCCACTTCAATTGGAGAGTCCAAATTCTCAATTTAGGTGAGATTATGTCAAATTTGAAGCTCAAAAATTTAAAATTGAAAATGTTTAACCCTTGGTCAGCCCGAGTCCAACTTGAATCAAATCCGAGTTGAACCTGAGTTGACCCCGGGCCCGCTCCCCGCTAAAAAAGGGGTGCATCGATTTTTTGTGTCGTTTGTGCGTGCACGTAACCGTAGCAATATGGGTGTCCTTCCCGACTAGAAATAACGTTCCGGACGCGATTTGCTGAGTCACAGAGGGTTTACATAAGGCCGTCTGATCCTATAGGAACTCCTATTCGGCCCTCTACATTTTGGTCCTTAGCCCTTGCAATTAGAAGTTGAGCGCTTGGAACCACTCATGCGAGTTCTTCACAAAATGAGTCAAGAAGTGGTTTGAAGTTCTACGGGAGGTGGGCTCCATTACTAGTCTGCTAAGATGATCAACAAGAAACTCCTAAGGCTAGATTTTGAGTTCTGGGAGTAGGAAACTAAGACCTTACTAAAAATAAGGTCAAAATGTTGTCGGCATAATTTGATACATATTACAACACTCATTTGTAGATCATGTTATTGTAATGTATCATGTTATTGTAATGTGATTTTATTTGTTGATCATGTTATTTTTTCTGGATTACATGATTTTTATTGATCATGTTATTGTAATGTGATTTTATTTGATGAATAGAGCTCTTAAGTACTTTTTCCCAATAAAATTATTGTAAAATTGCTTAAAATTAAAAATTTTAACTTTCTGTTCGTCATTAGACACTTGTATGATTTTGAGCAGCAAAATTATTTAGTGTTATTCCTGTAATTTGCTATTGGAGTACATTAATTGTGTTGCATTTGAATAATTTATTTTATTTTACTACAGAATTTAACTTATATCTTATGAATGTTATCTTCTCTTGTAGTTTTTTATATAAAATTTATAGTATTCGTTTATCATTTCTATGATTGATAATGCTTGGGTTTGTTTGAAAGATTAACATACGTATTATTATTTTTTTTCTTGATCCGCTTTTAGCTTTTTCAATTTAAGGTTAATTACTCTTTTTGGCCAAAGTTAAAGTTTGGGCTGCAGTATGGAGGCCTTATTTTATTGTTCATCCTCGTCTTTTTATTTGTTATTTTAAAGGATATTTTTTACACATATTTGGTGTCTTGCTAGAATTTGTAGATGATAAGTTTTGATCCGTTTCAATCTGTTTTTTGTTTCTTTCATTTTTTTTTGTGCTGCGATGTTTTTGTCTTTGTTTGTGAAACATCTCAAGGATTTTTTTTTTTTTTGTAATTTTTAATATCCTTTTGTCTGTTTGGTTTTGTTTCTGTTCAAGCCTCTTTTTTATTTCTTGTATCAGATTTGTGCGTTTTATCAAGTTTTTAACCTCAATGATCAATATTCAACTTGGCTTTAAGCTACTGTTGTAAATTTTCTTCAGGTTTGTTTTTTCTCATGGTACTCTACAATATTTGTATATTATTTTTTTAACGTTGACATATGAAATTTGTTGTGCCGTTTTCCTCTGCATCCAGCTTTAATTTGTAGGCAAATTTACTAATTTTGAGTGTTTATGCCAATCTTATAGGTACTGTTTAATCATGTTAAAATGCTGATTGCCTTAACCTGTACCTCTCGTTTTTTTTTTCTGGATAGAATAATTTTTTGGTTCTAATTTGTTCCTTATGTAAGTTTCAAGTATCTAGTGTAGAAAATGTATATTCTACTTGCGCTAATTGCTCAAAAATTGCAAATTATCTAAGCAACACTTCAAAGAAGTTAATACTTTTTATTAGAGGCAAGAACATCGTCTTTCAAAATGTTTTGTGAAAGGCTGTGTTTATAATCTTTTAGTATGCCAAGGTGTTGCAAATTTTGATGATACGAGGTCTAATTTGTTGGTCTAGAATTGAGAGAAGTTTTTGTCAATTCTGTCCGTTGGAGCAGCATAATAGATGGAAATAATGAACTTGATTTAAGTGGAATCTGTTCAAAAATAACTTGCAGTTAGCGGCAAATATTTTGAGTTGGTGGCCGCGGCATGAAATATAGGCTGGAGATAGCTGGAGGATTTTCTGGATTGTCTTGTTGGTGTGAAATTTGTAAGACATGAAGTTTATTTTTTTTATTATTTGTGTTTATTTTTTTTATTATTGGTGTGGAGGTACTTCTAAATTATTTGTGTTTATTTTTTTCTGTAAAGTGCTTGAGCATTCATATTTATTCTTCAAATTTTACTTGAAAATTTTTTCTTCGAATTTAGCTTTAATTCCATCCTATTTTAATAGCTGCTTTGTTCCCTTTTTTACTTGCCTCTTGTAGTACATAAGAAATTGTGAGCTGCCTTCAAAAGTTTGAGGAGTCAAACCCCATCTTAGTAGGAGTTTGAGAGCAATTTGAGTTGAGTTTGAGTCGGCCCCAACTCGAGCTTGGACTTGATTTAATTAATCGAGTTCAAGCTCGAGCTTTATTCTTCGAGTTCAAGCTGGCTCACAGGCTGCTTGATTAATATCAAAGAGAGAAATAATATTAATTTAAACTCGTGATATAATAAAATGATAGATAAAATGAACTTTAGGAGCTAGATATTGTTTGTAAGACAAGATTGTCTAATTGGTGTGAAATTTGTAAGAGCGGAAGTAAATTACTAAACTATTTGTGTTTATTTTTGCTTGTAAAGTGCTTGATTTTAAGCTTTTTTTTTATTTTAAAGATTTTGTGAGCATTCGACTTTATTGTTCAAATTTTACTTGAAAATTTTTACTTCGAATTTGCCCTGCATTCCATCCTATTTTAATAGCTGGTTTGGTCCTTTTTTATGTGCATGTTGTAGATATAAGAAATTGTGAGCTGCCTTCAAAAGTTTAAGAAGACAAATCGCATGTCTTAGGAATAGTTTGAGAACAAGTTGAGTTGAGCTTGAGTTTGCCTCGGCTTGGGCTTGGACTTGATTTAATTAATCAGTTTCAAGCTTGAGGTCGAGCTTTATTTTGAGTTCGAGTTGGCTCATCGGCTACTTGATTAATATTCAAGTGAGGAATAATATTATTTTGAACTAGTATTATAGCGAAATGATAATAAAATGAACTTTAGGAGCTAGATAAAGATAAATTATTTGATATAAAATTTATAATATCATTTTTTAAATATTTTTAATTATTTAAAGATAAAGTCTTAAAATTTGTTAGAATTTTTATATTTTTTTATCTTTTAATCGGGCCTGCGCATGAGCTAACAATTCAAGTCATGGCATACTTTTGCTTGGCTTCTTATATGATTGATCTCAGTTTACGAGGAACTTATTGAGCCGAGCCCAAGATGGCTCAGATGTTTCGGCTTAACTCGGTTACACTTCCATTTAGCAGTGATCTCCCGTTAGCAAATGTTTATTGAGCTCGCCATTGTGGCTATTATTCTGGCATGTAATTAAACGACTAAGGTCGAAAGATAGCCTTAACTCAGTGGGCATTTTTATCTAGATTTCCTTTTGTTTATGTTTTTTTTTTTAAGGAACTAAATTTTTTTTTTTCACTAGATATTTGACAACTTTAAATTAGAAAGTTGCTCGTTTCACATTCTTTTAATTAACATCTCAGTTATCTTTCAGATTTTATTCGTCGACATTTCATTTTTTTTTCAATTTTTGATTTTTTATAATTTAATATTTAACTTTTGGAACGTTTTTAGTCTTTCTATCAGGGACATTAATTCTTTATTTTCCCAATGTGTTTCCTTTAGTAGGTGCAGAGATGATCCGTTATAGATGACTAATATTTTAGTTGAATTAAAGTTCTTTGAAGTATAATAATAGTTTTGATGTATTGTTAAAATACTTTTGAAAGTTGTTTTGTTGATTTTATTCAGTGCATATTTATGTTTGCGTTTGGGCACCATTTTTCTTTTTGATGAAGACAGTGTATATCACTAACTAAAATTTATTCAACACCCAGGTTTACTACTCTCGCGCACAAGTTCCTACATCAATTTCGGAACTGCGGGGGTATGTGTAAAACATCTTTTGAACTCTGAAGTAGGTATTGTGCGTTTATATATGGATGTGATGCCGCTGATGTTTATAATATAAAGCCAACTTTGCGGATGAATGAATTTTTTGGCTGTATCATTTATATACATTAGTAATTACTTGATTCATATCTGTATTGGTGGTTTGCTCAGTTTCCCATTATAGTTGTACCTCAGGAGACCGTGAATATTTTTCATGCTTTTCTGCATCACATTGTTTGGAGTATGTGATATTGCATGATTTATGTTTTACTGAAGCTGTTTAATCGATTGGATGGCTGTTGTTTCCATGCTTTTCAGCATAAATTTGATTTTCTTAATCGTTTCCATTCCCCACCTTCCCATTATAGTTGGATCTCATTATTGATGAAGTATTGTAATTACCAATCTAAATTTTTTTTGATATGATTAAATCCAAAAATAAATTCAAAACAAAAGTTGTTTTACTGTGTTTCCCGTACTTGATATTATGCCTAGGCTATGCATATTTCAATTATAAGCTTCATTCCTAGATAGAAAAATACGGAAATGATGACTTTGCACAATTTCTACTTAAGTTTATGAATTTATAAATATATTATGTTTTCAAGAATAAAAATATTGCACTGTATAAAAATACTGTTAACCTTTTTTGGAGGCATGAAAGTTGCGGGGTGGATGAGAGTTTGCGTCAATTGAGTGCGTTGCCCTCAATGCGGCAGTGCTGCGATATTACCCCGAACCGGTTCGGTCCAGGCAAAGGAGGGATTCATCTGTGTTCGAAGCCATTGTTTCCCTCATGTTTGGAGCAAGGTCCACTCCTTTTGCTTTGGGACTGTAAATTCGTTTTATTTTATTGTATTTTTGTGTTCAGGACAGCCGTAAGCTGTTGTTGTTTCCTCTTTATGGTTTTATTCGAAGACGAGTAGATGCTTCGCTGTAATTCTGAGTTGGTGACCATCTAACAAGTATCATGTGGTGCTCCGACTGTAGTTCGATGTTACGAGTTTATTTTTCCTTGATTCCCTTATACCACAATCTTTCTTTCACCTCAAACATGTTGTCGTCATCGCCACAGTAGCTGTCGTCACGTGCAAACTGCCTCGCCACTGGTTTCCTGTTGCCAACCATCGCTCGCAACTAATCGACCTTGCCGGCGTCCCTTCCTAGCCGGTGTCTTTTTGCTACCAGCCCTCCTCAACTGCTTTCTCCTTGATGCTAGCCATTTTGACTGCTGTGATTGTTGCTCGTAGACCATCCCTGAATTTGGGTGAGTAAACATGATATCACAAGTAATACACTTATCCCGGAGAATAAACATATCAGTTGTAGTAGACTCAGTCACCTAAACTAGAAAATTTGTGACATCCGTTTGGTCCGTAAAGTATTTTGTATGAGGCCAACAAGTTCCCCTACCTAATATAAAGATTAGATAAAGTTTATTTTACCTGGGTTCCAAGTTCCCTGTAGAGGCAAACCCCTATAGTTAATTACATCTTAAATGACTGAGGTCACTTAAGAAAACCCTCGATTAAGATCAGTGATTTTGCCTTCAAGATTTCAAAGTTTAAGTTTCCACGATTGGACATGAGAAAATCAAATGAGATTGGCTCAAATAGGAACAATTATTTTAAGGAATCCAACGAAATAAAAAATAGGGGATATCACAGATCCAGGAGAAACCCTGGTGATTTCTCAACTATCCCATTGTTTGACTTTAAGTCTTTGAAATGATGTTATTTAATGTTTAATCTTGCAATTTATTTAGAATTTAGGACTTATATTTGTACGATATATGATCGTACAAATAGCCTAAAAAAATAGGGGGATTTACACCGTACCGGATGGTAACCTCAGAATCTTAAAGTGTTAAGACTTATAATTGCACACCAGGGTTGTGCGAAAGCCTAAAGGTTATATGTGACGGCTTATGTTGCGCTAGGCAAACCAACTCGAACTCCTATGAGTTGTTATTTAAACTAAGGAATGTGATTGGTGATGTGAAAGTGTTTTGATGTTGCAAATCCATTTTGAAGTCGCTCTTCTGAATGTCCTCGTCAAGCTGCCAACGCTGTTTGCTTCAAGATCTTCGTTGTAGCACTTTTAGGTTTGATGTCAATCCTATGTTACCACTAGGTTTTTCTAAACTAAGATATAGTGTGTATCAAAACGATTAAGCATGTAGTATAAAAGAAAAAAACAATATAATGTACAGTAAAGAAGAAGAACAATATAACGTGCTAGAAAAAGCAATAGTATAACATGCTAGGAGAGTATTACAACATGCTAAGAAATAAAAATGTTGCAATTTAAGTCACATCTGTAAATGTGGGAAGGTTGCTACTCATTTAAGCTAACTAGTATTCACTGTATAAACAAAAGAAACATTGTCTTGAAAACTCGAGAAAATCAACAAAAAAATTGCGGACGGAAAATTCGAAAAAATTGATGAATAATAGGCCAAATAAAACTGTTAAAACCTCGGGAAAATTCCGGAGAAAAGAGATCACGAGTGCTTTGTCCAAAATCCAATAAAACTTATGAAAAATTCCAAAAAAGAGGGGATCGCAAACACTCGGGTCGGAGCTAGGCTCAAATATATATTTGTACTCGAGGGTCGTCGAAGGCTACTCGGTCACCTGGATGTACAAAATCCGCCACTCCATTAGAAGGATATCTACTGAACCTAAATTAGGATGGTACTCCTTAGCCCAGGATCGGTAATCAACAAATGGACAATCTAGTTGTAACATATTTAAAATTTAAATTTTAGCATGCACATGAATTTAAGGCATACAAAATGAAAGTTGTATTTAATTTTGTTATGAAAATATTTTTTTATAAATATTTTATCTGTTCTTATCAATTTGTTTTATCGGGCCTAAAACTACCAACAATCTAAAAAGGAACGAGTCCCCCTCTAGTTTTATGTCGGTGAATGATACTTTCATCCTACAGTTCATCAGGTCCCAGAATTGAGTCCTGGTGCTGTAGGATGAGGTTACATTATGCTCTACCACCGACGTGCCTTTGTCATCATCACCCTACGTCCCAAAACAAAACTGACTTACTTGCGACCTTGCTTGATAGTTTTACATATAGAAAAAGACTATACATGAGCACTTATGTATCTGACATAAGCACAGAAAACCGAACCAAGTAGCATGGAAAAAAAGAATAAAAATGAGGATGGGAGAGATGAGGAATTGATTTACCCAAAAGATTAAAATAGTAAAGGGTAAATCAATTCTCAAAACTGTATTAAAAAGATCCTTGAATCAATCCAAAAAGGATATCATTTTCTCAAATTTTAGGATTGGATCAACCCATGAAGGGTATCCTTTCCAAATGTTATTTCGAATCAAATTGAAACGGGCCTGAATGCTAAGGTGAAACTATACTCGTGACTTCCCCCATCTGTATGCACTCACACTCAAACCTGAACCCATGTATATCGTTTATGTTTTCCAAACTTTCATGTTGCATTTCTGAACACTTTTCCAAATGACAACTTCATAAGCCTTCAAATCCCTTCATAAGTCTAATTCATATCAGCTTTATTATTTCCAAAACAAAAATCATTAAAAGCCTTTCACATACCACCAGCTTGAATTACTCCATGAAGAAATCTTCAATTAAGACTCACGGACAAGGCCAGAACAGAAAGCAGAGGGTCACAGGTAAGGCCAGAAAACGCACAACGAAGCTCCAACTAGCTCACGGGTAGGAGCCAGAACAAGCCAAACCAAACCCCATATAAGAAGCTCACGGCCACAAATGGCAAGGAGGAACCCAACACAACACAAACCCAAAGGTAGGGGCAAAGAAGAAGAAATCCTTCACCTGCTAAGCTCATGGGTAAAGGGCAAAATGAAGGCCACAAGGGCAGCACATACCAAGTAAGGCTCACGGCTAAGGTAACAAAAAGAAAACCACCATAGGTATTACCATTGTATTGTATTTGACATACATTAGAGAGTGAATGGACAAACTATCTTAAACCACTATGGCTGAACCCACCTTCATGACAATGCTCAAACTAAACATTCCCGCATAGAGATAAGTATTGAAATTCATGAATTTTTTGATGACAAACTTTTTTACAAATAACTTTACAAAGAGGAGTGCTATTTAGATATCTTCCACAAAAATTGAACCCAGTTAAGAGGGGCAACCCAGACAATTACTTAGGCACAATGAACTCAGCAAAAGAAATGAAACAGGGAGCTGCAAAAGCACACCCAAGCCCAAGTAGTGAGGATAAGGTATCAATCCAGCATAGGTATACCCGAATCCAACAAAACAACGAGACCAAAAATCCAGAATAAATACATCTGATTCCAGCAAAAAGAACAAGACCAAAATCCAGAACAGGTGCATTTGGTCTTGGGCAAGGAGCCACAGAAACAAAACCAAGCCCCAGCAAACCGAGCTTCATTAGGGAATAGCAAGAACATAACCAAGTCCGATCAAGGACCAATAAAACTTTTCCAACATTTAAACATATTTTAAAAGTGCTAAAACTGAACCTATTAAGGAACAAGAAAACAAAGTCGAGCCCCAAAAAAAGGCTTTAATCAAAATTGATCCCCCGCAAGGGGCATGAATCCAAGACCGAGCCCCAGCTAGGGGCTATAATTAAAGCTGAGCTCCAACAGAGAATAACAAAGCAAAACTGAACATCAACAGAGAACATGCACCCAAAACAGAGCCCCGGCAAGGGCCATAATCGAAAAAGAACTCCCGCAGGGAGCAACAAAACAAGAGTGAGCTTCAGCAGAGAGCAGCAAAACAAAATTGAACCTCAGCAGAGAACTGGAACCCAAAACCGAGCCCCAGCAAATGGGGAGTACAAAACATGTTCAGCCCAAGATTTCTCCCAAAAGAGCCGAAGCCAAATTTCCACTTAATAGAAACACATTTTTGGCATAAACTCTAATCTAAAGGAGCTAAAACTACTCCCAAGTTTTATGGAAAATTAAAGATACCTCAAGCATGCATTCAAATGAGCAGATATCATTTTAGAACATATAACCATAGCTTCTCAAATGATTCAGGCAGCAAACATCCACAACACTTCTTTTTTCTCAATTTTTTTTTTTTTAACAATTATTGATTCAGTAAAGACAAAAGAAAAGCCAAATCTTTTAGCAGATAGATATAGGAAGAATAGAAGTATAAGAAAAGACTTGCATATGAAATGATTTAAAACATGCTTCCCTAAGCTATTAATTCAAATAGCAAAAAAATCCCAAATCAGCCTCCACAGAGACATTCAACGCTTGTTATCATGAGTCACTAGGCAAGTCAAAATCAGAGTTTTATGCATGAATTTTTCCTTATTATAACATCTCCAGCAACATGTTTCGAGCAAGGAAACAAAACAAAGGAGAAGAAAAATACTTCTTTAGTGCAGATTTAAAGCAAAAGACTAAAAATAAATTGAAGAAAACGCCCCCACAGAAATCCTTCTTGAAGGCCTCGCGCAAATAGCCCCCCGGGTTTCTAGCTCCCGGCTCTACAAGCTCTAACCATAAGAGTATCGACCAACAGAGAGGATGAAGAACTCCTTTCGAACAGTAAAATAGAAAGAGGTAGCCTTCCCAACAATGAAGAAGAAAGAAAGAAAGTGCCAAATTTCTCCAAAAAAGCCTTCCTCTCTCAAAAATCCTCTCCCTTCTCTCTCAAAATTTTTTAACAACCCCACGCAAAAACTGTTTGACCACAATAAATTTTCCTCTTTTTGAGTCTTTCCTGTTTGAGATTTTTTATTATCATTCGTGGAATCCTAAACTTAAAGTTTTCTTGAAGTTTAAACCTCAACTAAAATCATAAGTTTTCTGAAATGACTTTTACCGCTTAAGATTTATTTAACCATAAGGGCAAGCCCTTATAGGAATTTTCCAACCCATATTTTATCTAAATCTTGTGTATTTTTCAGATTAGATAGGGGAAAGTTTTGTTGGTTTAATCGTACACCTTGCAAATTGGACTCATTGTAATGTGATATTCCTTTCTTTGAGGGCGGCATATTTGTTTTGATGATATGTTTAATTATTTAAATAAGTAAATCTTTGAATTTGTGCGATATTAAAAAATTCTTTGTCGAAAAAGAAAACCTACACGGTACAACATAGATCTCATTCCCGGCTGTGATGACTGAAAACCTTCCCAAGATTGCATAATACTTTTTATTTTGCCTTTTGTTTTGTATTAAATTTATTTGTTCCAAAAATGGTTTCATATCTCTGGATGTTGTTTTACAATTTTTTAATAGTGTGCTGTAACTTATCTTGGATGTTGCTATCTATGGATTTTCTTGAATCATGAAGCTTAATCACTCCGTTTGTCATGTAAAAATGAACTCAATTATTTTTTTGTTCGCAGACTGGTATGTGATGATATTAGTGGAGGGCAAGAAAATTTTCCTATCCCTGCCACGAATGTTGTTGATGATCCTCCTTTTCCTCCTTCAGGTGAGTTTCATTACATTACCTCTTTTTAATTAATAATTTTGTACTACCAATATTTAGAATGGTTAACGTGTTTTTTGCATTGATTGTTTCCATACTTTTGTTAATTTTCACTGTTTATTTATTTATTTTTTTTGGTGTACTTCTTTAACCTATTTGGTATAGAGCAACATTGTTTTTGCAGAACCTTTGCTGCGTCTTTCATCATAATTTCCTCTTCTTGCTTTCACAGCCCCCATTTTGAGGGCACTGTCCCACGAATTTTTGTGGCGTAGTTCTTTTTTTTTTTCTTGCCTCCTTGTCAGTTGTTTGTAGGGTTTGCTTTGTATGATGTTGTGTGGCTTTCATCTCTTGCTTTGCGCCCTTACATGGCGCATTGCTGTTGGTCCTTTGCTTGCATGTTGTCTCGTGTTGTCCTTGGCTATAGCGGTATACTTTTTCCGATGAAGTAAAATGGTTGAATTTGGAGTTGAGACATTCTGGTTTAACAAAGCAAGGTGTAAATTAAATTAGTTTTTGATATAGTTTTATTTGCTATCATAAATGCTTGAGCGACAATTCACAATAAAAATTGTAAGTTTTGGAATGATATTCGTTATTTGTATTTAATTAAAATTTTGGGGAATTTACATTATTTAGTGAATAATTATATTTCTACATTGTACTATTATTTTATGCTTGTGTTTTAAGAAGTATGTGGTTAAAAAATGATAAAACATTAAAATTTTATTTTATGAAAACATTTGACTAATCTTGTTTAATATTTTTTAAATTATTTGTGTTAAGAAGTAATCTTGGGAGTTTGCACTTATTTTCATATTTATTTTTTTTAAATTATTTACATTTTGTTAAGAAATACTCTTGTGGCTGACTTTTTCTTATACTTTATTTTTTGGTATGATTCTAATGCTGGGCCAATGAAGAGAGTTATGCTATAATTTTAATGTGTTCATGTTGAATTTAAACTTTAAATAAGATTATGAATGCTTGTGATTAACACTTGTTTATATTTATTAATGCTTGCACTACAGTTTCACTAAACGGTTTTGACAGAAGTTCGATTGATTCAATGCTCATCCATATTTGTGGAACTAAATCGAATTCGGAATGTCGAAAATGCATTCAAAATGAAATTTTCTTGAAACTCACTCCTGCTGCATTGATCATGTAGTTGTGTGTTAAATGGAAGATAATGTTGGTTGAGACTCCTCCATTGCAATTTAGCAAATGTTATCTATTCATTAATGGACTCAGTTGAGTCTTTCATTATTTACATGTTAGAGTCACTCATATTGCTATATTTATTGCATGAAATCAAAATATAAAAAATATTTTCATGCTTTTGGCGATAACTTGAGCTTAGTTTGAGGAAGTAATGATAATGCATACCCAAATAGTTTTATTTTTACATATTGAAATTTAGTATTCATATTTGAAAACTAATCCTTGTGAAATCTCTTGAAATTTGGTGCCAACAAAATGTGTATAAAGTGCTTTTCTGTGATCTGCTGGGTTGCAGAAATGAGCTTATTCAATCAGATGCATGGTATTAAAAAAGTTATTGAATCAAATAATCAAAGCCAGTAATGAATAATCCTTTGTGATCCCTAATTCCTTCCGTTCATATTTAGATTTGCCAGGTTCGTGCAATTAGCCAGTTTCCTTTATGCTATTGGCTGTTCCGCTATTTTGTCACAAATAATGATGATTTCTATTGAAAATTTTAATTGTAATGGGAATGAAGTTTTAAGTTTTAGAAAAAGAAAATTTAGTGGATTAATTATAACTTCCCTTTGACAAAGTGCATAAATCCTTGGAATGGGCATATATCGTAAATATAAATCAGATGATAATTTTGTTGCCTAAGGCTTAAATATGGACATGAAATCTGAGGAATGGAATTTTGTATAAGCAATCAAATTTGTATTTTGAATAATATTTATTTCCAATTCAAAATTTGGCTAATGCAAATTGTAGAAATGTAGAAACTTGGATGAATTGATGCCCCAATAAAACGTCTTGATCCTCATTTTTTAATATAGGTTATCCCCATTTTTTAATATAGGTTCAGTTCAAACATCAGCTGATGTTAAGTATTGCTGAGCTCCTACGCCCATGGTTTCCTCATCACTCTTTCTTTCTCTTTCATGATTTACATGTTAAAAAAAAACCTCGAATCGTCTAAATAAAAATTTACTATTAAATTATATCTCATTTTTCGCATTTTCCAAAAATTATCAAAACTTTCTTCTAACTTTATACATCTCATTTTGATTTTTTTTGTCAAGTTGGCCTTTATTTATCGTATATGGTTGTTTTGGTAAGGTGGTTGAGATGTATAGGTAAATTTCTATAAGCACTTATATTTACTTACGTTTAGTCTAAACAAATTGTTTTTATTATCCCACAATTTTTTTGTTCCGAATTACTGCCACACTTTCATGGAGTAGATTTTGCTTGTGGGAGTAGATGGAATTAGGAAAGTCGGGATAATAAAGGGAAGGAAATTAAGCTTTAAGCTTGGAATTCTAAATTTTTGTTATCTTTGATGAATTGTGTTTGATTTCAAGTTGGATGCCTTAGATACTTAAATGAGAAGCCATGTTGTGGTAAAACATTAATTGGGGGTTTATTTTTTATTAAATTGAATTTATTTTAAAAATTTCTTAATTGGAAAAGTAAATTTTGATGGTTTGTGAAAGGTGTTTTGAAGGTAAACTTTGGGAAGAAATTTTTCTTGACGTTAATCGTGTGATTGAGGTGAGGTATTTGAATGGGACTGACAATTTGTTGGTCTTACCTTTTCAATCGTCTATATATATATATCCATTTGGAACCATCTATTCCAATATAACTGGATATTGGTAATCCTATGGATGAACAATATGCAAAGTAACCATCTATTCCTGAATTTGGTATTTTCACACTTCAGTTTTAGAACAAAATGCAAAGGAATTCTTGATTCCTCAACATGTGAATTCTACCAATAATACCAAAGAGGCAACTTTAGATCCTGCAATTTTATTAGAACCTGATGGTACAAATGTTAACCAGACAAATGAGTTGTTTGTTGTCCCCATTCCTCACAATGGAAGCATTCATACGCGGTCTGATATTGCTCCTAGTGAACTTGATGAGAACCCACCATTATGCTAGCCTATTTAGACCCCTAATCCCTCTCATTTGGATGTATTGGAAGTTCACCATAATGAATTGGCATCACTTATGTTTGTTAGGGAAGGTACTCATGCATTGGAGGAATGCCAAGATCAACATGAGCTCTCCACTGAAATCATTCAGTTGGATCAACAGGTGGAAGATGAATTACATGTTTATAAATCTATGAAGAAGAAAAAAGGAATGTCTCGCCTACAGAATCTACAGGATGATTGTTTGATCGTCTCAGGTGGAAGCCCCCTTCATAGTTTGTTGTTGAACTCTATTCCTAGAACCAGGGAGAGAGGGAGAGGCAAATCATCTCATTATGATTGATGTTTTTGCTTTGCTTTTGAGAAATTTTTCTAGGTTACTTTTTGGGGTATACTTGTAGATTTTGCCTTTTTCGAGTCATTTATGCCTTGTGAGTGGACTCCTAGCACCCGCTCCCTAAAACATTTGTATCCTCTTTTTCATTAATGAAATTTCTATTTCAGCGGAAAAAAAATCCATTTTGTAGGTATTTCCGTTTTGAATTCTTTTTTATTGAGCTCATTTTTTATTTTTTTAGCATGGTTTCATTGATATTCATGTGATTGCCTTTTTATTATAAATTTTGTAGTATGTTTATGAAAATTCATAATTAAGTATAAAATGTCAAATATTACGATACACTGTATTCTTTGTGAATGCTAGTATAGTATATTATTGAATGGTATGCCTTCATTTTAAGGTTGGAACACATTCAAGAAATAATATTTTTGTGATAATTAGTCAGAAAAATATTCTTTTATGGGTGGAATGCATTTGAAAAATAATATGGCAAGTTAGGAAGATCAAAGAAATCTCATTTTAAGATAAAAACCCGATCATGACCTATGTAGGGGATGGCATTTTGATGAGATGAGCCGTAGTTGTGAATTAAGTGGATTCTCGACATTATGTAGTTATTTTGGTTAGCATGCACATATCATATGACATCTCAGAAAAAGTGGAATAGAAATTATGGAGGGAAAAATAGAAGCAAAACTGATATATTCCTATATGTAATTAATTAGCCTTGCACAATAAAATATTTTTTAGCAAGTAGTTATATTTAGTTTTGAAAATTTTTGCTTTTAGTGCTTATGATCATGTTCTATATGCCTATTTAATTGTACTAGGCTCACTATTACCATAAATAAGAAAATTATGTTTGAAATTTTCTCCATGCATGTTATTCATTTTTGTATGTTTTAACTTTATTTTAGCATTGTTTATCTTATCGGACGTTTTTCTCACTATATATTATGTATGTGCAGTTTTGTTGCCCAATTACCTGTATAAATTTTTGGTTTTATAATTTTGGATGTTTATAGAAGTTTAATGTGTCTAATGTAATTGAAGATTTTAAGAATTTAAGAGCTTTATATTTCAGCTAATGATTTTTTTATCTAGATTTCTATATTACTATTTGTTAATAATTTTTAGTATTGTCAATATATACTTGTATGTTTGTAGATAATTTAGATGTGGGAGCACTTCTACTCTCGTCGCCAGAGTCTCGCGATCAAAGCCTCGAGTCGGCTACTGGTCTTGGACTGAACCAATCCAAGTTTGGTTCTTGTTGATGAGTAGACTGATCCTCTTAGGTCCCTCATTGTTGTCCTATAATTATATATATGCATTCTTGATGTTTTAGGTTTAATTTTTTTTCTCTTTTTTTGAGTTTTATTCAGAACAGCCAACAACATCCGTTTCTCTCTTCAATGCCTTTATATGATGGTTTGGGTGGCACTCTGACTGTTTTTGGCTTCTGAGGTAGTGATTATCTTCTCTATTCCCTTCAACACCAGCCGTCGAACCTACATTTTTGTTTTCAATGCAGTTTCTCTAGCTTCACACACCTGTTCTCGTTGTTGCCGCCCCAAACTCCCATCCTCTTGCTGTTTTGCAGTCCATTGCGTCCTCCATCACTGCCGCCGTCATTGTCCATCACTGTCGCCGTCATTGTCCATCACGGCCTACAACTGAAATAGAAATTATGTTCTATTTTCCTGATGTCCAACTATCATTCTGACTTGCTGCCACCAGAACTGCAACCTATCTTGATGTCCTTGCTTTCGCTGCTTCTTATGCCGTACTAAACGACAGTCCTTTTGCTGTTCTGCAGGCCACATCCCTTCCCCTTTTGCTGTTCTGCTGGCTGTCCCACCCCTACGTTTTGCTGCCAACGCAATTTCAGCCCCTTTCTGCTGTCCCGATCACCCACAACCCATTTCAGCCATCTACCTCCACTCCCCAACCACCTAACTTACCTCCATCACGTATTGATCGAGCCCTAGTGTGAGTCTGTGTTGTGTTTGTTATCATTTTCCTTTAAGTGTGTTTGATTGTGACCGTCTTTTTACTTTCATTAATAATATTTTCTTTTCCTATTATGATTTGGGTTAACTCCATTCTAGTGATTGGAAGTCATTTCTAATGATTGGAAGTCATTATAAGTTTTGGTTGAAATTCAGTATAACTAAATCATCGGCCTCTATTGTAACTCTAGTTTACTAGAGGTGGTCAACTAGAGTATGTTGAACATTAGTGTCAGACCAATTATTTGTGTTTTAGTTTATAATGAAAGCATAGTTAGTTTTAGAATCAAAATAAGTTTGAAATTAAAGTTTGAATATAATTATTGCAGAGCGACATATTTTGAGTGACAAAGTTTCTCTTTAATGATGTTTGCAGATTTCTTCTATAGCAAGTCTGTCAAACTTGCAAAAAATATAAAAGTTCCATTGGTTTCTTACGGATGCAATTGTAAAGGAGAATGCGTTGATCCAAGAAGTTGTTCTTGTGCAAAACTTAACGGCAATGACATTCCATATGTTTGTAAGGATGGGGGCCGGTATGGAAATCCTAATATATTTTTGTTGCTTGTTATTTGTTTTGTTGTCATGGAACTAATACTACTTTGAAATAATTTGCTTGGATGTTTATGTTAATGGATTTAATGTTCAATGGATTTTCACAACTTAATAATTGTAATTTAAATGACATAAATGCTTTCTTTCATCTCATCTTATTGTGACAATTGAGAGTTTGTGTTGCTTATTTATTTCGTAAGGAATTTTATTCTACATTTGGCATGTGGTCTATTCTTTATTATTCTACTCTTTAATTGGCGCGAGACAACTTTAGTGTTATGCCTTGATACCTTTTCTTTGTATGGTTGTTTTGTATTTTCTTGTGCGCAATTTATTTGAAACAATTACTATTGCTCTAACGGTTGTGGATATATGATTATGTCATTTTGAATAGCAATTCAATGAAAATCTATATAAAATGAAGTCTTAATGTTTGGCGGCAATCTTTGTTAATGTTTTAATCTTGTTGTTTGGATTGACACATCATTTATAAACTCATATCGTGTTTAGCCCAAACCACAATAAGAAAGCATATAATTTTTCTAAAAGCTAATAGGCTGTTGGAGATCATGTTGGTAAACTCACTTGAAAGGGTGGCTCAAATGGGCGATGGAGATCACCTAAGTGGTCCAGAGCGGATGTAGGTGATTTAAATGGGTTGGGACAGCAAAAGGAGGGGTTGGAATCGTGTTGGCAGTGAAACAAATATCTGAGACCAGCTGTCATGTTTTGGGGTGGGAGGATTGGTGTTGTCATGGAATATCGGTGAAAAACTGAAAACGAGTGTTTGGGGTGACTGCAGCTTTGGAGGATGGTCAGGAGCGTTGTGTGGAAAATGCGAAAAGAAGATCATGAAGATAATCAACATCTAGGGAGAGTTATATAATCGAAGCACCACTCAATTCTTTCGATACATCCATTAAAGGGAGAATAACAAATGTTGCCACAGTTCTAGAACAATATCGAAAAAAAAGTAACCTAAAAATCAGGAATAGAAATTTATAATTATAGGATATCCAGGAGTGGCTCAAGTGGACCAGCGGACTCCCCAACTGCGACAAAATATGGACCATTTCCTTCAAACTCACTTGAAATGGAGGCTTAAATTGGCGGTAGAGATCGGCTAGGTGGTCGAGGAGTGGAGGTAGGTGAGTTAAATGGGTTGGGGCAACAAAAGGTGGGGTTGGAATGGTGTTGGAAGTGAAGCAGATGTCTGAGACAATGAGGGCTGCAAGTGGGGTGGCTGTGACTGTTATGCTTTGGGGTGGGAAGGCTGGAGATTTAAAACGAGTGTTTGGGGAGGCTATATGTATGGAGGATGTTGGAGAGCGTCGTGTGGAAAATGCGGAAAGGGGATCGTGAAGATAAATAACCACCTATGGAAAGAGTTATTGCCGAAACACCACTCAATCCCTTGGATGCAAAATTCAAAGGAAGAAGAATAAATGTTGGAGGCAGTCCTATGCAAAACACTAAAAAATTAATCTAAAACATCATGAATAGAAATTTTTAATTATAAGATTGCCAAGAGTGGCTCAAGTGGACTGGCTGACTCTGCAACTGCGACAAAACCTAGACCAATTCATTCAAACTCACTTGAAAAGGAGGCTTAAATGGGCGGTGGAGACGNAAATCTCAAAAATTATTTTCATATACCATATTTTCATAATTAATCAATCGAGAAAAAAAGTTGACCGACACCCGCTTGGTCGTGGAGGCTTTTAGTCTCCGGATCCTGTAAGCGGGATCGTGGAAATGTTATTGTACCCAACAGTCCTTCGTTATAATCATTATCAGACAATATCCACCTTCATTGTTAGGAGTTCTTTAAAAGATCCAGTTAAAGCACGATCTTACAATCGGTCGAATAAATGACACAAAAATAAATAATATGGATGATTGTTTGCTGGGAATTAAAGTCTAGTCAAATCGTTTGTACCAATATATTTCATTTAGTCTCACATTTNGAGGGCTGCAAGTTGGGTTGTTGCAACTATTATGCTTTGTGGTGGGAAGGCTGAAGCTGTCATGGAATATCGATGAAAAACTGAAAACGAGTGTTTGGGGTGGCTGCAGCTATGGAGGATGGTCGGGAGCATCGTGTGGAAAATGCGGAAAGGGGGTCATGAAGATAATTAACACCTAGGGAGAGAGATATAGTTGTAGCACCACTCAATCCCTTGGATACAGTCTTCAAAGGGAGAAGAACAAATGTTGGCAGTAGTACCGGACAAAACACTAAAAAAAAGTTATCTTAAAACATCAGGGATAGAAATTTATAATATAGGATAGCCAGGAGTTGCTGAAGTGGATCGGCGGGCTCCTTGAGTCCGACAAAACCTGGACCAGTTCATTTCAGGTGCGAAAATGTTGCCCGCATGCTCGTGGAAGGCTTTTAGTCTCTGAATCCTGTAAGCGGGATCGTGGAAATGTTATTTTACCCAGCAGTCCGTTATAATCATTATCAGACAATATCCACCTTCATTGTCCAGTTAAAGCACGATCCTACAATCGGTCGAGTAAATGACACAAAAATAAATAATATGGATGATTGTTTTCTGGTAATTAAAGTCTAGTCAAATCGTTTGTACCAAAATATTTCATTTAGTCTCACATTCTGCTCTTCTTTATATTTGAATGTCTTTAACAAGTATCATATACTGGTTGCCTAGATCTTGACATGTTCATAAGGCTATGGTTTGAACTAGAACCTCTTCTATATCGTTAGGTCTTGATTTTGCCTACGGATCTATCATACTCAGCAATGAGAGCTGAACTTTTTCCAACATATCAACTCTTAAATAGCTCCTTAATAAATTATGGATTGCTTAATTGTATAGTCAACTTATATGCTTCTCGGTGCATAATTATTATCAACCATGTCATGTCAGTGTTTTATTGATGTCTCTTTTACATTATTATCTTGAAGCATTTAAAAGTATATATAGAATTATTATGGACATGCCGTTAAAAAATTGTATCAGGATATCTTAGGCTAATGGAGGACCGCATATTAAAGTGATATCTAAATTTTTGAATATGATCATATGATTTGTACAATTTCAAAATAGTATGTAATTTTGTTGAATAGGTTAACATGTGTAATACCATAATTTTAGTAATAACTTCTGATCAACTCTCAATATTCTTATCTGAATAGTGCCCATAGTATGCGCATTTTCAGCCAATTTTCATATGGTAACGTGTACAAATATTGGAATACTTTTCTTATGTTAGAAAATGGGTATCGTATTGCAGACTATATAAATCAAGTCTGGAATAGATTTTCTTGCACATATCACTGTAATGTACACAATGTAAAAAGCCAGTAATCATCGCAAATTATGTGTTTTATTCAACTTAATTGTGGTCTAAACAAAAATACCTCAAAATAAATGTTTATATGAAGATGACCACTTCTAATGAAAGGATCGTTGTCATTTTATCTGAAAAAAAATTTCTTCTAACCAAGCTTCCCGCCCTCAAATTCTCCTCTTAGCTCGCACTCATTATCATCTGTCTAGCTTGCTGAGCTATGTGCGTGTGTTGACTTTTACGACGATGATGACAACAACAGCAACAAGAAGCCTTTTTAGTACTAAGTGAGGTTGGCTGCATGAATCCTTTTTCTCCATTGTATCATATTGTGCTATGTGGTGTTTAGTTCTGTTCAGTAAAAATAATCCTTATTATTAAGGTTGTGAAAATCGGACCAGACATCAAACCGAAATAATGAAAGTTTCAAGGTTGATTGATTCAATTGAGGTTGAATTGAACCAAGGGTTGAGCTGGATAATGTAATGAATAGAAATATTAATTAAATTTGACATAAAATGGAAATTTGATTGATATAGCAATACGGTATTCTGATTGAGATGAAAACACTAGGACTTATTGATCTTAGAGTTTCAAAAAACCTTATGCTATATCATCTCTCCTGTTTAAACATGGAAGACATGTTAACACCTTTGAAATGGAATGGTATGTATGTATATGCCTCTTAAATTTTTTCAGAAGTTCAGAATATAAATAATTGAAGGTTGGCATAAGGAAGTAAGCAACAACAAACTATTGATTTTGGATAAACATAGAACATGGGGGAGAGAAGAATTAAGGTAGGATGATTTGACATACAAAGGAGCAGTTAGAAATACTTATAGTGAATGTCGTGAAATGGCCAACACTGCTGATGTCTGGCGGCGAAAGGCGACGATCTCCCACTCTAAGCCTCGAGCACGAGCAGGTAGAGCCACAGGAACTAGAAAGGCGAGGGATTTGTTTGGAACGCAAATCACGAAAGACAACTCTGGATTTTGCAATAGGGAAGGCAAACCATCAAATAAAAGCAATAAAACCGGTGCGCCGATTTCAGGTCATATCGGCAGTTTGGCCTGACCTGAAGTCTCACAGACAAAAATATGCTTTTAAGTGTTCCGGAGCGAGCTGGCCCCCCTGTTCAGTCTGATTTTCTAAGCATTGCTTATCTTTGCTACTTTTTTTCATACTTTTGCAAGTAGGCAATTGAATTGCTATTTTCCCTACCATGTTGAAGTTCGTGGTGTCAATTTGTTTGAGGCCAACTTGACATAACAATTTTTTATGTTTCCTAGCAATATAAAGAGATTTTGAATTTTTTAATATTCGTTCTTCAAAAGTTGGTAGTACCAATCGAATCTTGAAATTTGTTAGTTTGTTCATACTTTTGAGCATTATTTACCATTTGGAATGCTTTCTACTTCACCAGAGGAACCTCCATCACATTTTGGGTGAGTATTTACTATAGTTGGCGTTTAATGTTACCAATGAAGAATAAAAAAAATGAATTCTTCGTGATTTTTTTTTTTTAATTCTTGGGCTTATTATCTCATTTATCTTATTAAAGTTCAATAATGTTGCACTTAACGCTCTTGTATAACCATGGCTAGCATGTTTCCTTGATTAGGTTGTTTCTTAACGTATAATTTGATAGTTTGACATTGTTTGGTTGTGCCACTGTTGTCATTTTGATTGGTTTTTGGTCATTACTTTTATCTTCTGTCTCAACAGCATCTAACATCGTTTTTAAAGTTTTCCGTGGCTTGTAGAAGTCATGGTTTTTTGTAGTATTGGAGTCTAAAATTTTTCTTCCAATTAGGAGACTTAATGATGCGGGGTGCATGGGGCTGAACCTGCGGAAGGGCTAAACCGGTTCAACCTTGGTTTGCATGGGGAGCGCTTACCCTTCTTGAAATTGCCACCTAAAGGGGAGGGGCCTTCCGCGCTAGCTATCTACTACTACTATATATATTCTATGTTATCTGTTTAGGGTTTTCAGCTTTTTGTTGATTTCAAATTTCTCGCAATTGGCATTTGTCCCTTCCTAGGACTGTATCCCAGGACAGGTTTTGCCTCGCCACAACCCGGCGACTACTCCTCCCTTGCCGCTGCCACCCTACCGGTGCACCAAACTCTCGTGGTCCCCCTGCTGTCACCCTTCCGCTGCCTAATCTTCAGCCGTAACCTCCTATTCCTTCCAACCTGCAGCTGTTACCACCTCTACCTTACAATCTGTAGCCATACACCCCGTTACCACCTTTCCTTATAGTTGTAATCCTCCTGATGTTGCCACTATCCTCTGCCTACCTTCCAGTTATTGTCTCCGCCCATTCCAAGCCTCAATGCTAAATTCACAAACCCCAACCTGCACCATATCTGTTGTATGGCCGCCACCTTATCACCTTATGTCCTCACGCTAGGGTGTTGTTTCCGGTATTTCACGGCAATAGTTTTTCAGTTTGTTGTGCTTTTGGGTTAACTCCGGTATCTGTTAAATTAGTTAAAGTTCCATATCCTAAAATTAGGAATAAATACATTAATTAATGAAATGCTTGTTTAACATTTATCCATCATGTTGAGTTAATTACATCTATAATAGGTTTTCTGATATTAATTGAAGTTTTATTTAATTGTGTTTTAGCCTAGGTTTTTGTTGAAGTTGTATTAAATTGATATGCTCTTTTGTAAATTGAGTTCTTGTTATTTAATTTTGTACTTTAAACATACACCTTGTCCTATTTATAAAAGAGTCGGGCTTGAATCTGTTCACCAGAAGTAAAATTGGATGAAGAGTTCTTTAGTTGGGTGTACTGTAATACTGTTCGGTATACAACTGGTTTTCAATGGAGGTGTTCTTTTCTCCTACACCTGATTGTGAAACGTTCAAGCAAATAATGATAAAAGGTTAGCTTCGTTAATTTAAAAATTAAGATTCGTTGCTTATTCTTGCTCCTTTCAACTGCATTAATCTTGTCCAATTTATACTAGTGTATGTACCCTTTTTTTATGCCATGATATCTAGATTTTTGGTGAGGGTAATCCTATGCATATTTACAGATTGGATTAAAATCATTAGTCATATGCCTGCAGCTTTTTGTGTTTCTGTATAAAACATTGAGTGATTGGTTTTTTAATTTATCTTGTTTTGGAATGAACGATACTTTTCTCAGAACTTTATTTGTAATAAAATTTCTCCTTTGGCTATGTTTGAATAAAATTTGTTTGCTTGGATTTTTTTGACTACAAAATTAGTAAATGCGGAGTTGACCTTGATTTTTTCCCTTCTACATATTTTTATTTTATGTTTCGGCTCTAATTTGTGCTCTTTCCTGATCTTTAGATTGGTTGAAGCAAAAGCTGTAGTCTTTGAATGTGGTCCTCATTGTCAATGCTCCTCTACTTGTGTCAATAGGACCTCTCAACATGGACTCAGATATCGGCTCGAGGTTCTAAATTGAAACTAAATATCTGAGGATTTACGTTAATCTAATAAACTTTTTTGTTCAGTCTGTATTTTTTGCTATGCTTAACAGGTTTATCGTACCTCAAAGAAGGGTTGGGCTGTCAGATCCTGGGATACAATTCCTTCTGGTGCTCCTGTGTGTGAATATACAGGAATTTTGACAAGAAGTGAGGATATTGATTCAGTTGCAGAGAATAACTACATCTTTGATATTGATTGTTTGCAAACAATTAAAGGCCTTGATGGAAGAGAGGTATTTAATATAATTTTATCATCACCTTTTTTTTTAATATCTATTTAATGCTTTTCATACGGCATTATTAATTAATCTTGGTAGGCATGTTCTTGGATAGGTTAATATTACATTTTCTAATGTCTTTAGTGTCAACATTCTTTTTATATGCCAGTTTATACTGTATACCATGCGATGAAGTCAACTTTAAATACTCATCTTTCTTGCAATTTTATATGTTTGCTTAATATTCTGATATGTATTATTGTTTCTTTTCTTTGTTGAATTTTTCATCCTTGCTTGTAACCTAAAAGAATNAATTTAGCTTTTTTTTTTTTCATTTTTTTCTTTCCTATATCTCTATTTCTAATATGTTATTTTCTATGATTGGACTATTTATATCTTATTATTTTTTTATTTTTTTTTATAAATTTTTTGCTATTGTTCTTATATTTAAAAACTTTATTCTCTATTTTTGCTCGCTGGGGTTGTATATGTTTTCTTTTGCAAATAGTGTATCTGTATAATGGATCCTCCCACTGGCAATACGTCGCCACTTCACCATTTGACTGATGTTTTCAGTCCAGACAGCTGCCGCACCGCTCAAATCTGCTAACTTAGAACAAATTTTGTCGCTTATCCCCTTCTAAATGTAGTTGACCTCCCATATGCTCCATACCTTCCTAAACACCTTTTAGACGCCTAGAATGGTAAATTACACCCCACTTTTCACAAATTCCTTCTAAGCTATTGAATATATTTAGTATTGTCTTAAAAAAAAAATCTTTCTTTGTTTACTCCAGTTATCTGTCCTCTATCATTTTTATCTTGGAAGCTCCCATTTGATAACTTCACATATCTATTATGACCAACAAATTGCTTTAAATGTCTGATCATGTTAATATTGATTTTACGCTTAACCTAAACTTCAATTCTTTGTTCCAATTAATCTTTACAATATTTTTTAATTTCTCCAAATTTTGATGATCTGTAAATTAAATTTGCAGGAACNGACCTCGCTATTGGAAATTGATTGTTATTTTGAAATATTTATTTAGTTTTCGCTTTGATTTTTTTATTTTTTCTTTTTATTTTCTTATGACTACTCTTCTCATCTTTGATCTTTTATTTTTCCTCTTCTTACCCTATAGATACTGCAATTAGACCAAAATTCTGGTTTTGCATCTCTGGATGGTTGGTTGGCCCCTTTAAGCTGTGGGCTCCAAAAATTTGACCTAACAGATTCAGTGTATTGAGGGTGTAATATTAATGAATTAAAAAAATTGATTAATGTAATTATACAAAAAATTATTTGTTACGACACCTATGAAGTAATATCATTTCACAGACACTGTTCGGAAGCCACCGCTCGGGATAGAATCAAAGTCCTTCACCCATTTGAACAGAGCGAGTGAGGTAGAGGAAAAAGAAACAACAATTAGGGATTTCAAAATGGCTTGTTGTGCACGAATAACTTGTGTTTGGCTCGTGAAGTAGCTCGTATTTGATTTGTTCGCTAGGCATAAAAAATTATTTTTTCGAGTTAGACTTGTTTTGGCTCAAAAAGATGAAATTATGTTTATTTGATTCATTTGCTAGGCATTATCTTTAAATTATTTAATTGATTAGAAGGCTACAAAAATGTATTAAGCTAAAATTATTATTTAAAAAAATTGAGTAAATATTTATTAAATTCCATTCAAATGAATATTTTAGTATAAATAATTTGTTTTAGTTCTCATCCATACTGTTAACGTCATACGTCAGCATGACTAGGTTTTTCAAAATAGCTCGTGGTTTGTGAATGGCTCGTGTTCGGCTTAGTAAGCAAACGAGTCGGACACGATCAAATTTTAATGAGCCGAATACGTGCAGTGGTATATTTTAACTAGTGAGACAGGATCTGAACCTGGGCTCGCTTTTACACACCTAGCAACAGCAGAGGTAGGAAAAAAAAGAAGAATAATTAACAAATGAAAAAAATATGATATATGCATGCATATCGTAGTCACCCCTAAATGGTACTGACGATGGAATACATTATACTTGTGCGCGAAAATAGAAATGAAAATGAATATAGAAAAAACTGCATACCTTTATAATGGGCTGGAGAAGATTAAACATATATTTTCTTTATAGCGCGTTTTTACGATCTCTCTCAACTATGAAAAATGTAACATAAATAAATGAAATTAAATGAAATTGGTTTCTTTATTGCTCTCTTTTACGGCACAGTTTTTATTGTTACTGCATGTTTAAAATATATTTTATAATGAAAATTTTTTTAATCAAGAAATAATTGCCCATCGAGTAGTTATAAATTATACTTTAGTTGTAAATAATTTTCGACAAAACCAACTGTAGACTAGATGGACCCAAGGGAGAATGTTTACAGACATCATGAAGCGCAATTTGATAGGTATTTTAGTTCAACTTTTTAGTTTATTAAATAGGTACAATCTGTTGCAAATTTTAGTTTTGTGAAATAGAATGACTTTTTTATGAAAAAATACTGTTTGGTAGGTTTTCCACTGACAGTTCCCTCTTAGGTTGTTTTTGTCGTTGATTTAGATATTAAACTACCTAAATATTATGCCCTCAGTGGTTGATTGCTCCTCCTGAAAACATTTGGTACCAAGTTTAGGATTTTAGTTATAAAATTAGTTGCCTTGAGCTTAAAGGTGTATAGCTGTAACAAATTTAGGATTTTAGGTTTTAAAATTCATCGAGATCTTGTAGCTCTGTCGTTCTGATTGTGCTCGCTTATCTACATAGTTAGAGGAGTTGTTCAACCCAACTTGTCTAAAGGATCCATAACGTCTGGATCATTGAGGGTCTAGTTAAGTTGAAAGTAGGCAAATTTAGCTTCAAAGGATCCCCTAGGATGACCCCAATAGATTAGAGAACCTGATGGTGAAAAAAATGCAGTTTGAGACCAGGTAAACTCAACGACATCCTTAATAAAACATCTGATTTTTTCACGACCTNTTACAAAAATGTATTAAGCTAAAATTATTATTTAAAAAAATTGAGTAAATATTTATTAAATTCCATTCAAATAAATATTTTAATATAAATAATTTGTTTTAATTCTCATCCATACTTTTAACGTCATACGTCAGCATGACTTGGGTTTTCAAAATAGCTCGTGGTTCGCGAATAGCTTGTTTTCGGCTTACCAAGCAAACGAGTCGGACACGATCAAATTTTAATAAGCCGAATACGTGTAGTGGTATATTTTAACTAGTGAAACAGGATCTGAGCCTAGGCTCGCTCATGCTCGACTAGTTTACACGCCTAGCAACAGCAGAGGTAGAAAAAAAGAAGAATAAAAGGAAGAAGAGGAACATAATGCTCGCTTACTTTCAAAAGAGCACACAAAAGGTCGAACGACTTGATTCAACCTTCCACTTGTGTCCTCCACAAATTTTTTGGCGTCCAAGTCGAACGAAAAAGGAAGGTGAAGGAGGGTGTGCTGTGAATCAAACTTGCTCACCTTTTAGTGTCAATCTTTATGGAGACAAGGAAAATTTGTGCGATTCTCACATGGAGTGACAGGGAGGGGCTCGTGATAGCCGCCAATTTCCTAACCGAGCCCTACTCATGCTTTATCGATTGGTTGTGAGGGAGAAGGAAAGGATCGTGCGGGCTTGTAAGAAAGCTTGACCAGAAGCTTTAGGAGGAAGGGCTTGGTTTCTTCTTTTAGGGCAGATAGAGGGGGAAGGTAAAGCAATGCCCTAATTGGTTTTTAAGTTATTTCATTTGGTTATTGAAATTAATTTAATTAATTTGCAGTGTAATTAAATTATTTTTTAAATTTTTTAAAGTTAATTGGAAAAAAATACTAAAGCAGGACAAAACATTGTTAAGGAGAGAAATTTCACGAATGAAGTCTGAATTTTACATTTAATTATTAGTTGCTTCATTAATTTTTATTAAATTATAAAATAAGATTTAGGAATTTTTATTATTTTTCTTTGAATGTATTTAACTAAATTACAAATTGTCAATGTTAAGATTAAGAATCATTTAGAAAAGTATTTATTTTGATTAGCAATGAGTGATAATTTAATTAGATCAAAAGGGAAAATGAAATATGTAATTATTAAGCTAGAATTTTGGAAAAAGCGGGACAAATTTTGATTGAAATTAATTAAATTTGATTTGCTGTCAGAAGTTAATTAAGTCTGATGTTTTTTATAGATTCACAAAAAAGACTAAGTTTATATGAGGAAAAGAGTATGACGACATTGTACTAATCTAGAGGTGGGTTAATGTCGTGTCTTTTTCAATAGTTTAATTTGTTATCTTCTCAAATTTTTATTTAAAGACAAAAGTTACATGCTTTATTTGAAATGTTAAATACAAGAAAAAAATATGATATATGCATGCATATCGTAGTCACCTTTAAATGGTACTGACGATGGAATACATTATACCTGTGCGCGAAAATAGAAATGAAAATGAATATAGAAAAGACTGCATACCTTTATAGTGGGTTGGAGAAGATTAAACATATATTTTCTTTATAGTGTGTGTTTACGATCTCTCTCAACTATGAAAAATGTAACATAAATAAATGAAATTGGTTTATTTATTGCTCTTTTTTACTGCACAGTTTTTAAAGTATATTTTATAATGAAAATTTTTTTAATTAAGAAATAATTGCCCATCGAGTAGTTATAAATTATACTTTAGTTGTAAATAATTTTTGACAAAACCAACTGTAGACTAGATGGACCCAAGGGAGAAAGTTTACAGACATCATGGAGCGCAATCTGATAGGTATTTTAGTTCAACTTTTTAGTTTATTATATAGGTACAATCTGTAAACATTCAACTGACAGTTCCCTCTTAGGCTGTTTATGTGGTTGATTTAGATATTAAACTACCTAAGTATTATACCCTCTGTGGTTGATTGCTCCTCCTGATAACATTTTGTACCAAGTTTAGGATTTTAGTTATAAAATTAGCTGCCTTGAGCCTAAAGGTGTATAGTTATAACAAATTTAGGATTTTAGGTTTTAAAATTCATCGAGATCTTGTAGCTCTGTCGTTTTGGATCATTGCTCGGTTATCTACATAGTTAGAGGAGTTTTTCAACCCAACTTGTCTAAAGGATCTTCTTCAGCCTCCTTGAGTGCGTCGTCCAGGTGACGCTTGTTGATTCGGGGTTAATATTTGTCCAAGGGACAAATTGAAGTCATCCTTTGCTGATAGAAAGTTCTACCAATCCAATGAGTTTTTATGGTTCACAATTCAAAGGAAATAAAGTTGTTGGTAATTATATGGCTGCAGTCGTTATTGAAATTTAATGGTGTCATTTGGCGGCAAACTACGCATTCAAAAGTAATTGTGCCATATAATTAATGGTGTGAAATTGTCTGGAGTGAGTTTAGTGTACTCTTGATTTGATATTCGCCTTTTTGAGTAGAAAGTCAATAAAAATTTGTTATTCTTGACGAACTGTTGCAGTGGGTGGACACAATTTATTTTATGTTTTGATATGATTAATCTTAACTTGATTATTTTTTGAGTTTCCTTAAAATTTTTAGATGATTTATTTTAACTTGACTGTCTTAATTTATATGGTTGATTTCTAACTTGGTTGCCTTAATTTTGTTTTGTAAGTCCCTCGGTGATTGATTTTAACTTGAATATTTTGGTTTGTTATTTTAAAAAATTTCTTTGAAAATTGATTTAGAATTTTAGCCATTTGGTTGATATTTTCATTCAACTTGTCCATCATAGGGGGTATGCTTGATCATTTGATTCAAGGAATGCCAATTTTCTAGCTTATCTAATAAAAGATCGAGTTTAAGATTGACATATGATTGATTATGAATCTTGTCAACTTTGTTCCGCTTCTAGAAAATCCAATTTATATTATTTGTGTTTATTCAAATGTTGGTTTGACTTTAATTTTAAAAAAAAATCACTTCAACAACAACAAGACCTTTATCCCACTAAGTGGGGTCAGCTACATGAATCCTTTTTCTCCATTACATCCTATTTAGTGTCATATTTTCATTTAATTCTAAGAAATTAAGATCATTTTTTATACAATATGCCCAAGTCATCCTTGGTCTACCTCTGCCTTTCTGAACATAAGTCGAATTTAAAAGATGTACTCTTCTAATCAGATCATAAGATGGTCGACATTTAATGTGACCAAACCATCTAAGACGACTTTCTCTAATTTTGTCTGTCGTTGGAGCCACACTAACCCTATCCCGGATATATTCACTTCACATTTTGTCTCTAAGTGTAATGCCACTCATCCACCTAAGCATTGTCATCTCTACAACCCTTATCTTAATTTTGTGCTTCTCTTTTAAAGGCCAATATTCAACGCCATAGAGCATTGCCGGTCTCACCATCATCTTATAAAATTTTCCTTTCAGTCAAAGTGGTACTTTTCTGGAAATACATTTGATATGTTTATTTTAGTTTTTAAAATGACATTTATATCATGAGCTTAACCATATTTATTTTATATTTTTAAAAGTTCAAAGGTCAAATTTTAAAAATATTTGCAAGTTTTGTGTTTTTTTTTTCAATTTTGAATTATTATTTTAGTTAAAAAAGTTCACATTTTGATTTTTTTTGTAAGTGTTTATTGAACAATTTCATGTAAGTTTGCATGTCCATATTCATCCAAAATTTCAATGGGCATTCAAAAGAGTGTTAGCTTACACATAAGCCTTCAAAGACTCTCAGCGTCATCGTACACTGTGAAAAGAGAATAAATGGCAAAATACATACACACATTTCCTGAGTTTCTCAAATTTCCTAGACGTTACTTAAATTTCCTCAAACATATGCTCAACTTTCCGATGAGAGATTTAAATATTCTCCTCCTTTACCCGAAGTTTCTTAAGGGGTACTCAAATTTTGCTATTTGTTACTTAAGCGTCTAGATAGGTACTCAAATTTCCTAAAGTGAGTATTTAAAAATTGCATTGTTTTTAATAGCTTCTCCGCATATTCGATGATATATCCAACAACGAAATGAGGGCGAGGCAAGGCAAAGATACAAAGCCTTTTTTTTGTTATATATATGTATATGTGTGTGTGTANAAGGATTCATGTGGCCGACCCCACGTAGTGGGATTAAGGCTTTGTTGTTGTTGTTGTTGTTGTTGTATTTTTTTCTTTCCTATATCTCTATTTCTCATATGTTATTTTCTATGATTGGACTATTTATATCTTATTATTTTTTTTGTTTGTTTTTTAATTTTTTGCTATTGTTCTTATATTTAAAAATTCTATTCTCTATTTTTGCTCTCTGGGGTTGTATATGCTTTCTTTTGCAAATAGTGTATCTGTATAATGGGTCCTCACTGGCAATACGTCGCCATTTCACCATTTGACTGATGTTTTCAGTCCAGACAACTGCTGCACCGCTCAAATCTGCTAACGTAGATGAAATTTTGTCGCTTATCCCCTTCTAAATGTTTTCGACCTCCCATATGCTCCATACCTTCCTAAACACCTTTTAGACGCCTAGAATGGTAAATTACACCCCACTTTTGACAAATTCCTTCTAAGTTATTGAATATATTAAGTATTGTCTTAAAATAAAATTCTTTCTTTGTTTTACTCCAGTTATCTGTCCTCTATCATTTTTATCTTGGAAGCTCCCATTTGATTTCTCCAAATTTTGATGATCTGTAATTTAAATTTGCAGGAACTAACGTACGACTACGGCTACGTGCTTGATAGCGTAGTTGGAGTTGATGGTACTCTTAAAAAGCTGCGTTGTTTTTGTGGTTCAGCTGACTGCCGAAAATGGCTTCATTAAATCATTCTCTTCTTCTTAATCTTCTTCTCTCTGTTTTGCAAGGTGGTTGTAATTTTGTCGCAGGTGATTTTTTCGCCAAGCGTAATATAGGTAACAACAAACCTCCGCAAAGCATATATTTTGCATTCTCAGTATGAATCATATCTGTTAACAACTCAATTTACTTGAAAATTTATTCAATTTGTTTTCGGCTAATCTTTAAATTGTGCTCCCACATGTTAGGTTTTTCAATGTGGTAGCATGACCAGCTTTACATACATACAAACCAACTATGGATTTACACATCTAAACTTCTTCTTTTTTCATTTCTGCCCCCCAAATTTTTCCTATCACATCAAAATGACTTGTTTAAACTTAAAAAAAAGGAAACACATAAAAATTATTAGGTATCGATGTAAATTTTCTGAAATTTCAAAAAAAGGTAAATGAGTAGAAGATTTTCCACTCGTTTCCATTGTATTTACTTGTCTAACATTTGTATTTTTATTTTTATATTCAAATTAGTTGTGCTTCGAATATATATATATTTTATTTTTAAATAGTTATAACTTTTGTATTTTTAACGTGGTATGGAGGTGCAAAAGTTAAAATTTGATTGGTGTAAAAGTTACAATTTTGGTGTTTGAACTTAGTTCGTTGTTTTAAAGTTTGATTTTTGTTGAACTTTAAACGGTTNAATGGCAAAAATAATGTTGTTTGCTGCTGATAATATTCCTCCACTACAGGTGATGTTCGTTTCATCCTCAGCATATAGTTTATTAATTCTATAGACACCATGGCTGCAAATATTATGAGTTTGACACCAGTATTTCTTTTATGTGCAAGTGCCTATTCTTTTTGGTAATTACTTGTTAATATTTATCCCTTTTTTGTGCATTTCCTTCTGCCAAATGACATTTAGGCCTCTTTTGTAGGTGTAACTTTTAATGGTTTCAAATATTTATTTGGACAGGACCTCGCTATTGGAAATTGATTGTTATTTTGAAATATTTATTTAGTTTTCGCTTTGATTTTTTTATTTTTTTCTTTTTATTTTCTTATGGCTACTCTTCTCATCTTTGATCTTTTATTTTTCCTCTTCTTATTCTTAAGATACTGCAATTGGACCAAAATTCTGATTTTGTATCTTTGGATGGTTGGTTGGTCCCTTTAAGCTGTGGGCTCCAAAAATTTGACCTTACAGATTTCGTGTATTGAGGGTGTAATATTAATCAATTAAAAAATTTTGATTAATGTAATTATACAAAAAATTATTTGTTACGACACCTATGAAGTAATATCATTTCACAAACACTGTTCGGAAGCCACCGCTCGGGATAGAATCAAAGTCCTTCACCCATTTGAAATCGGGCGAGGGAGAGAGGGAGCATGGGATAAACAGAGCGAGTGAGGTAGAGGAAAAAGAAACAACAATTAGGGATTTCAAAACGGCTTGTTGTTCACGAATAACTTGTGTTTGGCTCGTGAAGTAGCTCGTATTTGATTCGTTCGCTAGGCACAAAATTTGTTTGTTCGAGTTAGACTTGTTTTGGCTCAAAAAGATGAAATTATGTTTATTTGATTCATTTGCTAGGCATTATCTTTAAATNACTTGTATGAAAATTTTCTCAATTGTTGCTAAGTTACATTTCAACACATCATTATTATTAGTATTGCATAGTTTAGAAAATTTTCTCATCTATTTAAATAGTATTACTCCAGACACTCCCTTTGAAGTTAATTCGAATGGTATACACAAATTAACGAACATGACTATGGGAAAATGCTTATTGACATTATTAACTTCGAATTTTATCTACAACAGGTTAAGAAACATGTAGATCCAGCACCGGATGTATTCCGGAACTACGCGGTTTCTTTTTAGTTCTGCATCAACCATGTTTCCACAAGTTAGAAAATTCACGTTATATTATAATGCAAAAGAACAAAAAGAAGAAAAAAAGTTCACATATTGAAATTAAAAATTGAAATTTTTATTTCATTATTATTAATGATTATATAAATTTAATTAGGATTAAAATGATTTTTTTTATTTTATGATAATAATATTATTAAAATAAATTAATATCATTGATCAATTAATATCTCATTGTAGAAATCTATCCAGAGACAGTTTGTTGTCTTTTGTTTTTTTAATCATAGCTACCTTGTTTCTTGATAGCATGAGATAATTTTGGTGTTGTTTGAAAGTTAACAAGATTTCTTTCTAATTTAATGTTATCTTTTTTTTTTATAATTCTTTTTTTTTATATAATTCTCATACCATATGCAACATTTCTAAAAAAACATTTTAATAAATAGAAGGTCTCGAAATTAAACATCTACTCTCCTATTTTGGTCATACTTATCTCGCCAATTAACAAAATTAGGTGATTTTAGTATTGTTGGAAAGCTAATAAGAATTCCTACAACCGTTTATGTTATCAATTTTTTCTAGTTACATTTTCTAAATATATTTATTACCTTTTTTGGTTAATATTCTGGTAGTTTCCTTACCCCTGAGAACCTTTTCTTTTAACTTGGCCACCAAATGCTTTCAGTTGCATACTAAACATCATTGTTTGTAACAATTTTAATGTGATTGGAGACAAGTTAGAAATATACTTATACAATATAATTAAAACAAGCATATTCAATATAATAATGGACAATTCAAACCTCAACGTGGCAAGCAAAAGACTCAAAATTCTGGCATCTCTACTTCCTAACTCACAGTGAGAAAATTTAAGAAGTATTATTTACTCAACGATGAAAGTTCATCACAGTATTCCATAAAAGTGATCGTGTCATGCTCAATATAAAAACCAAAATGCACCAAAACCCTTTGAATGAAGTCCTTGCATATTCATGCATTCAAGATAACATCCTAACTCATTGCAAACCAAAATGATTAAAAACCGTCAGAAAATCTTATGATATAACATACTAACTCATTGCAACATATCATGTGAAGCTTCTTTTGCATTCACTTGACATTCGATTCCTTCAGTTTCTAGAAAAATAAGTGAATCAATTTTACGTTTTTTGATAAGTTGTCAAAAATAGTGTCAATTTCTTCCTCAAAGAGCCCTCAAAAGTTGGACAATTCTGCCATTAGCTCAGTAAATATTTTCCTCCCATATGAACCTCTTGTTGGACTTTTTATAATAATAGTAACTTCAATGAATCTGTTAGTCATTATAATAATATAGTTATTAATGCTCAGAACAGTAGCAGAACTTTCACTTTTTCTCGACTTACATCCCTTAGAAGAAGATTTCCTATCTTATTTTTTCTATTATGTAATTTATCCCACTTCAAGTCACTGCACAAGATATGTTGCATCTGTAGTGTGCCCTTAATATCCTCATCATTCAAATATATTTGTTGGGTGCCAAGTGGAGTGTAACTATTTTATGATTTTGCTCATTCCCCAGTAGCATGTCCTTTACCACATGCCTTCTCCAACTCCATATAATTTATAATGAGGATATTAAGTAACATTACATCTTTAGGAAAAGCCTATAATATAATAAATTGAAAATGATGAACTTGTTTTATTTCGTAATTTATAAGAGAAAATTTGAATAAAAATAATACCTAAATATGCTATATGTACTCTTCAAGTCCCATTAATTTTTTTTTTTTTTACATTCATCTTAAGACATGCCATTTTTTTGAGCTCTTTAATATGACTCCATAAAGACCTCTGATGTCGGATCTAATTTTTGCAATTTTACTCTGCAACTTTAATTACCTTTTTATTAGCCTTTATGCAGAGTCTTGGAAGTCCTACTCCTTTATAACAAATCAATTATCTACTCAGGCTTCAAGCTCCACATAAACTTTTTTTTCACTTTTTTTTATTGTGAAGCAAATGTAGTATTTGAATTTTGTGCATCCATAATCATTTCCTAACTAAAATAAAATAGAAATAAATCTATAATCTGAAATATAAAATACAACTTAAGCTGCATTTAATGAAGAAAGAAAGTCTTCTAGTAACATTTGATAAGGTACAAGGAATTTCAAGTTAATTGAACTCCCGACCTTACAAAAACTCAACTATTCAAACTACATAACATAAGTAATCAACTTATGAGCAAAACCTAATCAAATTTGCTAAAAAGTATGTATTTATTATATTTTCTCTAATGTGATAATAATTGTGGGTATCACGCATTAAAGTAAAAAGATAAACAAGAAGCTACATGGAGAGTTGTAGTATAATTCAAGATACATGAATACAAGAAAAAACAATATGAAGAAAACAACTAAATGAGTGCATAAAACTAATCTAGCAAGAACAAAGGATAATTATGTCAGATGTCATATATTAACTTGTTACTTTCATATTTCTCCACCTTTGACTATTTTTTTATTTAGTGGAATTAAAAATTTTAGCTATCGAAGGCATAATTTTGTTTTAAAGCTCATGAAAGCCTTTTTTGGCTCCTTTTGAATGCAGAAGTGCAAGTTTTCCATGAAAGGATGCCAATATAGCAGAAGAAGAAAGTAATCATTTTAATCCTTGCTATATGCATGTACATTTTTTAAAAAAAATGATCAATCAATCTTAATGAAATTCAATATTTTTTTGGCTTGTTCTAGATATGAGAACGCTGCTTCTGATTGTGATAATGGAGAGATTGAAATTGAAAAACTGACATGCCATCAAATTGAATTAAATAAAAAAGAATCATCTTGATAGACTTGTATCATGTTTATTGTTTGCTTTGATGTTTGGTTTTAATCAAATATTTAGTAATCTTTCCTAAAAAGTTAATTTGATTGTTCTTACCTTGTGTGATTAAAATCATGTACAATTTCATTTTAGGTTACTCATGTATATTAGCATGATTTTTTCATAATTATCTATTTATATTATGGTGGTTGTTAAGTTAATGTGGCTCAATATTGTAAACTAGAGAATTATTATTGTTGCTTGAAATGTTTAGAGATCTTTAACCGATGATTTCAAAATTTATTGGGTTTTCACATTAGAATCTGCTTTCATTATTAGCATATATTTATAATCAAATATGCACTGTGAATTATTTATTGCCCGGTCATTAAGGCTAAATTCTATTTCAAAATTTTTGGAAAGCTAGAAATGCTTTCACTCGTTAATAGAAAACTATACATGTAAAATACATTGTAGTGGAATTTGATAGTTATTTGAAAAAAGATCTACTTTGTGCCAAAAAAATATAAAGCACAAAGGTTTGTTAATGTTTCCGCAAAAAAATGAAAATAAACAACATTTCTATAGTGAGATTGTTCCACTTCAAAAGTGAGATTGTTGCAAGCTAAAACTCATTTTGCCTAATATACAAATTTTTTCACGTGATTACACATGGCAATAGTTAATTGGTTTATCTTTTTTTTCAGCCATTTCTGAGAGTCATCTATCATGTGCTTATATGTTCTTCCAACACAACTTCTTTTGACCTATTCATTTTCTGAGAGTATAAAATCATATCCACCTTGAGTAACTATCTGATTATTTAATATGCAACATGCAACTATAATATCAACTTGGGTTGTCAATGAAAAGTATGGCTCAAACTTTAAAATTAAAAAATATATTTTTGACCACACTTTGGTGAGGTCTATTCCCTCCATAGGAACCTAGAATCTAGCCATAGGATTTCCTAGTAGCTTTCTTAAATTACTAGAGATGGAACCACCACCCACCAAGAACTTCAATCCAATTCTATATTTACTGAAGGTTTCANAGTAAGTGTATATATATATATATATATATATATATATTGAAAGCCCAAAGAGGCTGATATAATAAGTAGAAAGACATACAGATACAAAGTGTGGGAGGGCCCAAACATGACTCCCTACCCACTAAAAAATCACAAATGGTTCCAAAACTAGCAAAGAGTAGAAAAATACATTAGATGCTTAAATAAAAAAACCTAACGCTGTCGAAATACATAATATCAGGTGACTAGAAAGCGATCCAATTTGGTCTTGCCTCTGCCTCTAGATTTTCTAGCCACCCAATTTGGTCTTGCCTCTGCCTTTAGTTCTAGGAAAGGAGTAAGCTGGTAAGATGATTGTCATTGCCATAAGTAATCATTGTATCATCTAATATGTTCCCGAGCTGGAGTCTGCCTCCATTCTTCTTCTTCATCCTGGAATAGGCCTGTTATTCCTCTTCCGAAGAATCGGTCTGATGGGGTGGTAGAGATGAAGAAGAAGGAATATCAACCATAATACTCACAATAGGTTCTAGCATATGTGTAGTATGAGTTGCCTCTACACCGGATATTTCCTGAAAAAGTGGAGCTGCGAGGCTCTCCTGATTATCAGTTTGAACACATTCATTTGTAGGTAATAGTCCATCAGTATTGTTTTCTATGGGGTTTGAAGGTGCCAATATCACATCCCTCTCAGTAACAATAACAGCAGTGTCATGAGGGGTGTCCTCAGGGGCAACAGACACCACCTGTCTTGTAGTATTCTCCTCAGGTGGAACTAAAATGTTCAGTGCAGTGGAGTTAGACCCATCCTTATTCACTTGAACCTTAATTTTCAATTTAGGATGGAGCTTTTAGCATTTATCAAGGATATGACCAAGCATCTTATAGTGGGTACAATATTAGTGTCAGTGTTCCAAGATGATTTGTTGCCAATATCCATTGTGGGTGTTGCCTAGCCAGACTTCAGTAACATCCGGTAAAGTAATAACCTTTTCCATAAGTATTCTGGCCACTGAGTAGCAAATCTAGGTTTAAAGGATCCCTTAGGATGACCCCAATAGATTAGAGAACCTGATTGTGAAAAAAACGCAACTTGAGACCAGGTAAACTCAACAACATCCTTAATAAAACATCTGATTTTTTCACGACCACATAGATATAAAGGTCTACTAGGCCAGATATGAAAGCATGATTGAAATATTTTCCTCATTTATAGCACTTTTGTTCTTCCTATGCTATCTTATTCTTTCTCTAAAATATAAATGATTCTTTCATCGATTATGTTCTTTAAAAATGGAATAAAGCCTACCATCTTGTATGTAGTATCATGATAACTAAGTTTTATGCATGGATTTAAGATCAAAGAGTTCAGGATAAATTTCACGTGGGGGCATCGGTTATACGGGATCTTTGAATCTACGTAGGATCATTTGAAGACACACAATCCCGGGTTCGAACAGGGGGTGTGCCGATTTGTAATTTAGCATCGGTTCTACGGGATCTTTGAATTTACGTAGGATCATTTGAAGACGCACAATCCCAGGTTCGAATANTTCATTTCTGCCCCCCAAATTTTTCCTATCACATCAAAATGACTTGTTTAAACTTTAGAAAAAGGAAACACAGATAAAAATTATTAGGTATCGATGTAAATTTTCTGAAATTTCAAAAAAAGTTAAATGAGTAGAAGATTTTCCACACGTTTCCATTGCATTTACTTGTCTAACATTTGTTTTTTTATGTTTATATTCAAATTAGTTGAGCCTCGAAAATATATATATTTTATTTTTAACGTGGTATAGAGGTGCAAAAGTTAAAATCTGATTGGTGTAAAAGTTAAAATTTTGGTGTTTGAATTTAGTTCGTTGTTTTAAAGTTTGATTTTTGTTGCACTTTAAACGGTGTATTAGTGCTGTTTAATTATAATCCTCTTGATAGCACGCTTGGCATGGCGGAAACAAAATCTTATTTTTAACTTATTTAATTGTTAAATATAGTTTTTTTATTCAACTTAGTGATAAATCGGTTGAATTTCTAGCCCATTTTAATATTGAATTAATATACAAACCCTTATTTATTAGTGAATTTTTAGTTTTTTATTTTCCCATTTTAATAACTTCAAAATAAAAGCAAATTAGTGTCGGTTTGCAGTTCGGTTGTTGTAATAACTTTTGCTTAATCTTGCTTGGGGAAATGGTGCTTTGCAGTTTGTCAGTAATTGGTCTCATCATTAATGTGGTAGCATGATGTAACCCTTCTAACTCATAATTAGACGACTCCTGCTTTGGTCATTGTGACGCAAACAAAAATTTGCGATAAGAACCCCCAAACATTCACTTATTTATACGAAGTTTATGTCGAAATGTTACATGCTATTTGCTTCATTGTNACAAACCTCCGCAAAGCATATATTTTGCATTCTTAGTATGAATCATATCTGTTAACAACTCAATTTGAAAAAATTATTCAATTTCTTTTCGGCTTATCTTTAAATTGTGCTCCTATATGTTAGGTTTTTCAATGTGGTAGCATGACCAGCTTTACATACATACAAACCAACTATGGATTTACACATCCAAAACTTCTTTTTTTTTTTCATTTCTGCCCCCCAAATTTTTCCTATCACATCAAAATGACTTGTTTAAACTTTAAAAAAAGGAAACACAGATAAAAATTATTAGGTATCAATGTAAATTTTCTGAAATTTCAAAAAAGGTGAATGAGTAGAAGATTTTCCGCTTGTTTCCATTGTATTTACTTGTCTAACATTTGTATTTTTATTTTTATATTCAAATTAGTTGAGCTTTGAAAATATATATATTTTATTTTTACATAGTTTTAACTTTTGTATTTTTAACGTGGTATGGAGGTGCAAAAGTTAAAATCTGATTGGTGTAAAAGTTAAAATTTTGGTGTTTGAATTTAGTTCGTTGTTTTAAAGTTTGATTTTTGTTGCACTTTTAACGGTGTATTAGTGCTGTTTAATTATAATCCTCTTGATAGCATGCTTGGCATGGCGGAAACAAAATCTTATTTTTAACTTAATTTAATTGTTAAATATAGTTTTTTTTATTCAACTTAGTGATAAATCGGTTGAATTTCTAGCCCATTTTAATATTGAATTAATATACAACCCCTTATTTATTAGTGAATTTATAGTTTCGTTTTTTGTTTTTTTTCCCCCATTTTAGTAGCTTCAAAATAAAAGCAAATTAGTGTCGGTTTGCAGTTCGGTTGTGGTAATAACTTTTGCTTAATCTTGATTGGGAAATGGTGCTTTGCAGTTTCTCAGTAATTAGTATCCTCATTAATGTGGTAGCATAATGTAACCCTTCAAACTCATACTTAGACGACTCCACCTTTGGTCATTGTGACGCAAAAAAATATTTGCGATAAGAACCCCCAAACATTCACTTATTTATACGAAGTTTATGTCGAAATGTTAGGCCCATCCAAGCTATTTACTTCGTTGTCATATCAAGCCAAAGTTCATTGAAGCATAATCCAAAGGTACAATAGTTCTCCCAAATTTTCAAATTCACTTGTATGAAAATTTTCTCAATTGTTGCTAAGTTACATTTCAACACATCATTATTATTAGTATTGCATAGTTTAGAAAATTTTCTCATCTATTTAAATAGTATTACTCCAGACACTCCCTTTGAAGTTAATTCGAATGGTATACACAAATTAACGAACATGACTATGGGAAAATGCTTATTGACATTATTAACTTCGAATTTTATCTACAACAGGTTAAGAAACATGTAGATCCAGCACCGGATGTATTCCGGAACTACGCGGTTTCTTTTTAGTTCTGCATCAACCATGTTTCCACAAGTTAGAAAATTCACGTTATATTATAATGCAAAAGAACAAAAAGAAGAAAAAAAGTTCACATATTGAAATTAAAAATTGAAATTTTTATTTCATTATTATTAATGATTATATAAATTTAATTAGGATTAAAATGATTTTTTTTATNCATTGTCATATCAAGCCAAAGTTCATTGAAGCATAATCCAAAGGTACAATAATTCTCCCAAATTTTCAAATTGACTTGTATGAAAATTTTCTCAATTGTTGCTAATTTACATTTCAACACATCATTATTATTAATATTGCATAGTTTAGAAAATTTTCTCATCTATTTAAATGGTATTACTCCACATACTCCCTTCGATGTTAATACGAATGGGATACACAAATTAACAAACATGACTATGGGAAAATCCTTATTGACATTATTAACTTTGAATTTTATGTACAACAGTTTAAGAAACTTGTAGATCCAGCACCGAATGTATTTCGGAACTATGCGGTTTCTTTTTAGTTCTGCATCAACCATGTTTCCACAAGTTAGAAAATTCACGTTATATTATAATGCAAAAGAACAAAAAGAAAAAAAAAAGTTCACATATTGAAATTGAAAATTGAAATTTTGTTTCATTGTTATTAATGATTATATAGACTTTATTAGGATTTAAATGATTTTCTATTTTATGATAATAATATTATTAACATAAATTAATATCTTTGATCAATTAATATCTCATTGTAGAAATCTATCCAGAGACAGTTTGTTGTCTTTTGTTTTTTTAATCATAGCTACCTTGTTTCTTGATAGCATGAGATAATTTTGGTGTTGTTTGAAAGTTAACAAGATTTCTTTCTAATTTAATGTTATCTTTTTTTTTCTCTATAATTCCCATCCCTTATGAGACATTTCCAAAAACATTTTAATAAATAAAATGTCTCGAAATTAAACATCTACTCTCGCTATTTCGGTCATACTTATCTCGCCAATTAACAAAATTAGGTGATTTTAGCATTGTTGGAAAGCTAATAAGAATTCCTACAACCATTTATGTTATCAATTTTTTCTATTTACATTTTCTAAATATATTTATTAGCTTTTTTTGGTTAATATTCTGGTAGTTTCCTTACCCCTGAGAACCTTTTGTTTTAACTTGGCTTCCAAATGCTGTTAGTTGCATACTAAACATCATTGTTTGTAACAATTTGAATGTTATTGGAGACAAGTTAGAAATATACTTCTACAATCTAATTAAAACAAGTATATTCAATATAATAGTGGACAATTCAAACCTCAACGTGGCAAGCACAAGACTCAAAATTCTAGCATCTCTACATCCTAACTCAAAGTGAGAAAATTTTAGAAGTATTATTTACTCAACGATGGAAGTTCATCACTGTATTCCATAAAAGTGATCATGTCTTACTCAACATATAAAAACCAAAATGCAACAAAAGATCCTTTGAATGAATTCCTTGCATATTCATGCATTCAAGATAACATCCTAGCTCATTTCAAACCAACTTGACATTCGATTCCTTCGGTTTTTAGAAAAATAAGTGAATCAATGTTACGTTTTTTCATAAGTTGTCAAAAATAGTGTCAATTTCTTCCTCAAAGAGCCCTCAAAAGTTGGACAATTCTGCCATTAGCTCAGTAAATATTTTCCTCTCATATAAACCTCTTGTTGGACTTTTTATAATAATAGTAACTTTAATGAATCTGTTAGTCATTATAATAATATAGTTATTAATGCTCAGATCAGTAGCAGAACCTTCACTTTTTCTTGACTTACATCCCTTAGAAGAAGATTTCCTATCTTATTTTTTTCTATTATGTAATTTCTCCCACTTCAAGTCACTGCACAAGATATGTTGCATCTGTAGCGTGCCCTTAATATCCTCATCATGCAAATATATTTGTTGGGTGCCAAATGGAGTGTAACAATTTTCTGATTTTGCTCATTCCCTAGTAGCATGTCCTTCACCACAAACCTTCTCCAGCTCCATATAATTTATAATGAGGATATTAAGTATGATTACATCTTTAGGAAAAGCCTATAATATAATAAATAGAAAATGTTGAACTTGTTTTATTTTGTAATTTATAAGAGAAAAATTGAATAAAAATAATACCTAAATATGCTATATGTACTCTTCAAGTCCCATTAATATTTTTTTTTTACATTCATCTTAAGACATGCCATTTTTTTGAGCTCTTTAACATGACTCCATAAAGATCTCTGATGTCGAATCTAATTTTTGCAATTTTACTCAGCAACTTTAATTACCTTTTTCTTAGCCTTTATGCAGAGTCTTGGAAGTCCTACTCCTTTATAACAAATCAATTATCTACTCAGGCTTCAAGCTGCACATAAACTTTTTTTTCTCTTTTTTTTTTGTGAAGCAAATGGAATATTTGAATTTTGTGCATCCATATTCATTTCCTAACTAGAATAAAATAGAAATAAAATCTATAATCTGAAATATAAAATACACATTAATCTGCATTTAATGAAGAAAGAAAGTCTTCTAGTGATATTTGATAAGGTACAAGGAATTTCAGGTTAATTGAACGCCCGACCTTACAAAAACTCAACTATTCAAACTACATGACATAAGTAATCAACTTATGAGCAAAACCTAATCAAATTTGCTAAAAAGTATATATTTACTATATTTTCTCTAATGTGATAATAACTGTAGGTATCACGCATTAAAGTAAAAAGATAAACAAGAAGCTACATAGGGAGTTGTAGTATAATTCAAGATACATGAATACAAGAAAAAAAAAATATGAAGAAAACAACTAAATGAGTGCATAAAACTAATCTAGCAAGAACAAAGGATAATTATGTCAGATGTCATATATTAACTTATTACTTTCATATTCCGCCACCTTAGACTATTTTTTTATTTAGTGGAATTAAAAATTCTAGCTATCGAAGGCATAATTTTGTTTGAAAGCTCATGAAAGCCTTTTTTGGCTCCTTCCGAATGCAGAAGTGCAAGTTTGCTATGAAAGGATGCCAATATAGCAGAAGAAGAAAGTAATATGCATGTACATTTTAAAAAATGATCAATTAATATGAATGAAATTCAATATTTTTTTGGCTTGTACTAGATATGAGAACGCTGCTTGTGATTGTGATAATGGAGAGATTGAAATTGAAAAACTGACAAGCCATGAAATTGACATAAATAAAAAAGAATCATCTTGATAAACTTGTATCATGTTTATTGTTTGCTTTGATGTTTGGTTTGAATCAAAAATTTAGTAATCTTTCCTAAAGAGTTAATTTGATTATTCTTACCTTGTGTGATTAAAATCATGTACAATTTCATTTTAGGTTACTCATGTTTTGTTAAAATACATTGTAGTCAAATTTGATAGTTATTTGAAAAAAGATCTACTTTGTGCCAAAAAAATATAAAGCGCAAAGGTTTGTTAGTCTTTCCGCAAAAAATGAAAATAAACAACATTTCTATAGTGAGACTGTTCCACGCCAAAAGTGAGATTGTTGCAAGCTAAAACTCATTATGCCTAATAGACAAAATTATTATACATGGCAATAGTTAATTGGTTTATCTTTTTTCAAGCATTTCTGAGCGACATTTATCATGTGCTTAAATGTTCTTCCAACACAACTTCTTTTGACCTATTCATCTTCTGAGAGTATAAAATCATATCCACCTTGAGTAACTATCTGATTATTTAATGTGCAACATGCAAATATAATATCAACTTGGGTTGTCAATGAAAAGTATGGCTCAAACTTTAAAATAAAAAAAAAATATATATTGTTGACCACACTTTGGTGAGGTCTATTCCCTCCATAGGAACCTAGAATCTAGCCATAGGATTTCCTAGTAGATTTCTTAGATTACTAGAGATGGAACCACCACCCACCAAGAACTTCAATCCAGTTCTTTATTTACTGAAGGTTTCATAGTTTGAGCTCAAATCACCAACCTTTGGTTGGGATGATTGGGTTTGAATCATTGAAGCCCAAGTTGAATCCCCATAGGTGGAAATTGCCCAAGTTACTCATTGATCTTAGAATCTTAGAGGTCCTTTTGGTAGCCCACTAATTATTTTAACCAAAACCCTAAAAAAAATGAAAATCCTAAGAATAAATATAACTAAATCAAAGCGATTGGGTTATCACAATTGAAGTTAGAGCCTACCCAATTTTTTTCCCAAAAACTAAATAACCCTAAAATAAAAGTCTCAACTCATCAAGGAAATTAAAATTAAATTGAAGTAAAACCGATGTTCAACTAAATTTCTATAATTAAAATCATTAAAATCTAAAATTAAACTAAAGTCAACCAGTCACCAAAATCGAAAATTCTCAATTAAACCTAAAAATCAATTTAAATTAAATTCTTAGTTAAATAACTTAAATTAATTATGTAATCAAACTAATTCTAAAGCCCAATGGAAAAGCTCAACCATCTAAAGCCCAAACCTTAAAACCTAAAATAGGAAAACATGTGACTCAAATAACCCACCATGGCACATAAACCTAATTAGGAATTAATTAAATTAAATCAAGCATGAAAAAAAAACTAAAAGACAAGAATGCACATTTAGCTAAGGTGGCCACCACATAATACCAAAAGTCCAACCCGCCCAAGTCCAGTCCTCGAGGAGTCAAACTCAAACCAAAAATGGTGCTAGCCACTGCACCAACAAGTTAAAAAATGGGTAAGGCTTCCATCCTTCTGTCCAAGCTTTTGAAATCCCTCTGCTCATGCTGTAAGGATCCATTAGAGATCCCCAAGCATACCAAAGCCTCTCCCATGGCCTTTGATCTCTATAAATAAGGCAAACCTGAGAGCCTCCCAACAATCTTTGAACTCTCTTACCAACCCTCAAAACTCCACACCCTTACTACCAAAAATCTTTCCAAAACCTAGAACAACCAAACTTCACCATTTTTAGGCCATCTCCACCACCCCACAACCCTAATTTCATCACTGAAATCTAGCGCACTTCATAGCCTTGACACCAAGCTTACCAAAACTCTAAATTATCCATCTTATTAGCTTTATAGAGGCCTAAAACCTCATACTAAATCAAAATATTTATGTCCCGCACCCTCTAACCTAGCCCAACACCATCATGAGCCACCATTTGACTTTAAACATACTTAGGCCCAACTTTAGAGCAAATTGACACTAGGAGGAGTTGTGCAACCTCAGTAAAATCCTCTTTGTCAAGCCCAATTGAGGCCTCACATCTTGGGAGAAGATAATGGCCTGAATTACTTAAAATTGTCCTCCAATTGGTCTTTTATGAAGCAAACAAAATGTTCAGCCCACTTAGTTGTATGGATATGTTCCTTAGGGTTAGATATAGCTCTAGAAGCAATTAAAAAATGATTTGGTTAACCCTAGCTCAAGATCATAGCGCTATAACGCGTATGTTGATCGCTTTTCGTCGCACAGGGGATGTTGACGAGAGTTGTCTGATCCGTGTTGTTTAAAATAAACGGTTTAGATTGAATCCTAGGTGCAATGGTATTTGGGGCAGACAACTAGATCCAGTGTTTTGGAGACGCTAATCATTGCCTCGAAAACGACGAGGAGACGCAAGCTATTTGGGGCAGACAACTAGATCCACTATTTTGGAGGCGTTAATCAATGACTGGCAAACAACGGGGAGACAAAAGGTGACTTTGATCGGTATAAGGCTGATGCGATGGAGACAAGTTTAAGTAAGGAATTCAGATTTTTCTGAATTAATTAATTCTAGAAATTGCCATATAACTTTAAAAAGTTATAACTTAATAAATAGAAATCACAAAATAAAATATAAATATCTCCAAACTCAATGAACAGAAGAATAATTAGTAAAATTAAAATCCAAATTAATTAAAATGTATTTTATTTTTAATTAATTAAAAACTCCAAACAATATTTTAGCTATTAAAAATTAAATATACAAATAAAAAAATGAAAATGGGAGGGTTTGTTCTCTCTATCCTTGGGGATCTTCCTTGATTTTTTCAAGGACAGAGGGCACCCACATTACCGAAAAACTTTAACTTTCTATCAAAGTTAAATTTATTTTAAAAAACAATTATAAAAATTATAATATCAATCAAAAAAATATATTTTCAAATGGAAATTAAGAGATAAATTAAAACATTGATTTTCTACACTAAAATGACAATTTTGACTTCTAAAAATAAAAAAAATGAAAATAAACACATACATTTGTAAAATTTATAAATTTCAGATTTAGGACCCCTTTTATCCTAAATTCAATTAAAACAGAATGATTTAACTTAGGAATGCTAGTTTCAGGACCTAATGAAAACCATTATAGATAATCCTTAGATTAAAAAAAGTTAATTTCATAAGTATCCCTAATTATGAAATTACTCTTACTTAACAATAAAATTTAACAACCTTAACCTAAATTAAGACATCAATTCATTAATTTCTCCAAAAAAAAAGTTTTGAAAAATTAGTAAATTAAGAAAACTTAACCTAAATTAAGACATTAATTCACTAATTCCTATCTAAAATGTTTAGGATAATTAGTGAGTTAAACCAACCCTGATGTCAAACCTGAAAATCCTAACACATGAAACAAACCTACTATAAGATGGACTTCCAAAAACAGCCAAACAATTAAGCCAACCAAAATTTTTTTTCAATAATTTGCAAATACTCTTAATGAAAAAAATTGGACAACCTTAAAACCCTAAAACTTAAAACTTCATTAGAAAATTAATTAATGAATCTTTCAAGAACCGAAGGTTATGCCCAAGGTTGCCCTAGGCCAAGGGTATACTTTCATACAACGGGTAATCAAAATGCGCTCAACAACAAAAATAAATACATTCTTAAGACCCTAAAACTTATAAGTCTTATTAAGAACCTCCTAAAGCATATAAGGTTATGCTCAGGGTTACTCTGAGCCAAGAGTGTACTTTCACATAACGAATAATCAAAATAATATACCTATAAAACATATTAACAACAAAAGTTCACAAACCCCTAAAACTCATGAGTGTTCAAGTATATAAATTAAACTAAGAGTCAATATGTGTTTTAATTTTCTTAAGAGAATAAAAGCACACTCGACTTAAGGAAGCTAATCCTCACAAAACAAAATCAAGGAGACAAAGAGAGTTAAATGAAGAAGTTACAACTTTACAAAAGTGCTCTTCATAACTCAACTCACCTAAAAAACATAAAACACAATAGAATAAAACATAAAATCACTAAGAATTAAACTTGAACCTTATAATAAACTTTGGTTTGCGAAGGAACATTGGATGAGGCAACCCAGGACTGATAACAAGGAGCTTTCTAGTTACTTATAACCAATCAAACCACAAAACCTAATGATCCTAATAAGATGGAACCTTCAGATCTTGACCGGATTGTCTCAAAACTAAAACAATATCACATGAAAATAATTGCCTAAGAAGTCATATGAAACTAAAATTTTCCAACCCTCTAAAATCCGAAAAAGACATTAGAACTTAAATAAAATCTCTAATGAACAAAGAATACTGAATGCAAGGGTCATAAGTCCATTGCCTATTGATTATTGTGTTCTTTTCCTTTAGATTAGGGTTATGATATTTCACTTCATTCAGTGAACTTCACCTTAGCACTAGGATTTGAGGTTTTTCATCTAATTACGATATAAATTCTCACTTTTAAGCATTTGCATTATTGTATGTCATGTGATATAAGTCTTAATAGTCTAATAAGACATTACATAGAAAAAGTAAATTTTCTTCCAAAACATCAAAGCCAAACAATAAGATAGTTAGGGATAATACTGAAGTTTCTTCGATATCTTCAATGTCCCCTTTCTCCTTTTGAATTTCGTTAATAACCATTCAATTTTTTAGGCTTTCCCATTTGGAATTCCGATGACCAATCGTGGAAGGCTAAACTTAGAAATTTTTTAAAAACAAAACCATAGTCTTAATTGAGAGCTTTTGTCACTTAATATGTAATTAACTATGAGAGCTTACCTTATAGAAAGTTTAAGATGGATGATTTAATCTAAACACTATCTAGTCTTCAGATTATATTTAACAGCTTAATCATAGACCATTGCAAATATTTAAAAATTCTTAATTTAAATAATTGAACTCATCATTAAGTGATATTTTTAACTTTTGAGATGATATATTACTTTTGATGATGTGTTTGATTATTTAACTAGTTAAATCCTCCAATCTTTACCATGTTCAAAACTTCGTGTCGAAAAATAAATTGATGAGTAATTCAATGAACCAAATGCATGCTTGAAAGTTATGTGTAGTGATAAGTGGCAAAGATTGAATAATTCTTTATAATTTTTCTGTCAAATGTCACAAAACACTTGAGGTGGTGTTCTGTGGCACGATATGGAGTGATGCAAATTTTTTTAGTTGAGAAACCACCATCAGCTAAATAGTTTTTATTTGCAATATTTTATAATTCAAGAATGGTAACTATTTAACGAACATTATGTAGACATAATTTATATACCTTTTAGAATATGAAAATCATCCACTCGATCAATGCATTTCTATGGACTATGTCATCATGGGTTGAACTTTCCCAACCTGCTAAAATATATATAAATCTTAAGTCAAAGTCAACTTTTGCAAGCACGTTCTGGCTTAAATATATTTGCTTTTTTTTTAAAGCAAATTTGTACTTCATGTACTTTTTCATTAATATGCATTCAGTCTAGAATGTCAGTACAATCTTATTTTACACAACTGTATCAGAAGAAGAACTATAAATAAAAGATACTAGAAACCTTGTGAATGATTATATCATAAAAAAGGTAAAAACATGATGTTTTCTTGTATCTTATACATGGTATGGAGTAATGGAGGTTTAATCATTTCTTATCACAACTCTCCTATGATGAGCAATACGACATTCAAGTACGTACGAATAACTTTACTGGATCATTGAAAGATGATTTTTTTAACTCGATTACTAAAAGTATGCCCAAGTGTATAAAGAAACAAAGCAAATTATTCTTCTATGTGCATATATAATGTATTGACAAACAATCTTCTTGTTCGCATTAAGTTGTATACCTTGAAAAAAATACTCTTCTCATTTACACCATATTTATGCAATCAAATCAAACCCAAGATATAGTCTAAAAAGAAATATTTGACATTGCATATGTCACATTGGATTATATATATTTTTTCTCTCTTGCTAGCTCATGCAATAGTATATCTACAATACTCAATGTGGCAGTGATAATTGCATGAATAGCTAAAAGAGTTTGATAAATTATTAGACTTACCCAAAACACTACAAGGATCCACTTTCCCATGCCATCGAACGGGTAGCAATTTGGTGCAAGAGAAACACTAACAAAACGATTCTAATAATTTGATTTCATATAAATCATACTAAAATCAAGCACTTTTATTAAAGCATACCCATTGCAAACAACTCTCTCATAAAAAAATTTGACATGCATCACATTCAAATTAAAAGTAATGGACAATAATTGATGATATAAGAAAAAAGGTTTGGCAAGTAGTAGTTATAGTAAAAAAAGAATTAGGAAAAAAAGCTTTGTTTTGGTCCTTAAATTAACTCTATTTCCACAAACTAGCTAATATTTGATGTGCTTTATAATTTTTAATTATAGAAATTTATAAATTTGTATTCTAGAGTATGTTTTCGACTTAATTTTGAATATTTTACTTAAAAAACGATCTTATTGACCGATTTATTTTTTGCATTGCTATCACTTCAAATTTTACTCTAGAATAAATTGAAAATCATTTGCCTCAACATAATAATTATTTATATTTAATAATTTTAGTTTAGTTAAAGAATGACATGATCAAGTCAGACGTCTTTCACGAAATGAAAGCAACTGTATTTTCGTAACATATTCCGTTTGTGTTATGAATACTTAGCTATTAGTCATCTCCACTCACCTAATTAGCCAACATTTTGTTTACACACTCAACTCAATAGATTGCTATGTAAGAAGCTAACTCTATTCGGTTTAATTGCGACTCACACAAATTTTGATTTATTTTGCCCCATACTATATCAGTAGGTTCTCCTAACTCCTTAACATCATAGCTTGGCCTTGGACAATATTACTCTTCTTAATTTGGCTAATTGTTGTATCATACTAATAAACCCTAACATGGCTAGTTAAGTCAAGTATCTATTAATTAAACTTGGACCTTATGTGGTTCCACCTCTACATGTAAAATACCAAGAGTATCATGTACAACCTCCCATTGACATAGGAGCTAAAATGCAACATCATGATTTTTTACTCTCCTCTACCAATATTGGAAATATTTTATGAATAAGACGTGACAAATTACTGCTCCCATCTTTTTCCATCTCTCTCTCTCTCTCTCTCTCTCTCTCTCTCTCACACACACACACACACTCTCTCTCTCTCTCTCTCTCTCTTTCCTTACATTTTATTTTTTGGATGTGAATCACAGACAAATCAGAAATCAACAAATTTTAAACGCATCGTATACATAAAAACTTTTTATAATTTTTTTTATATAAAAACTTTTGAGTGTCTTACCTATTTATGTTTGAATATTCCTCATATCATAATCATTGTCATTATCATCGTCATAATTATCAAGTGCTTTCAAATATCACTCATTAAAAACTTTTATTTTGCGTGAAGAAAGTTGATGCAAGAGGAGCTTTCAACGAATGGATTGAAAGTGAGGAGAGGAAAATAGAAATTGAAATATTTTAGAACACTCAATTTTCCAATGATTTGTTTTCCTTATAATTTAATATTTGTAAAAAAAGGGAAAATAAAAAATTGAAATTTTGTTATACAAGCTCTTAGATGTGATACATGCACCAATTTCTTAAATTATTTTTAAAGTCTTTTTAATAAGTTATTTCTTTATTTTTATTATGTATNGAAATTTTTTAAAAACAAAACCATAGTCTTAATTGAGAGCTTTTGTCACTTAATATGTAATTAACTATGAGAACTTACCTTATAGAAAGTTTAAGATGGTAGATTTATTCTAAACACTATCTAGTCTTCAGGTTAGATTTAACGGCTTAATCGTAGACCATTGCAAATATTTAAAAATTCTTAATTTAAATAATTGAACCCATCATTAAGTGATATTTTTAACTTTTGAGATGATATATTATGTTTGATGATGTGTTTGATTATTTAACTAATTAAATCCTCCAATTTGTACCATGTTCAAAACTTCGTGTCGAAAAATAAAACCGACAAGTAATTCAATGAACCAAATGTNGTGATATTTTTAACTTTTGAGATGATATATTATGTTTGATGATGTGTTTGATTATTTAACTAATTAAATCCTTCAATTTGAACCATGTTCAAAACTTCGTGTCGAAAAATAAAACCGACGAGTAATTCAATGAACCAAATACATGCTTGAAATTTATGTGTAGTGATAAGTGGCAAATATTGAATAACTCTTTATAATTTTTCTGTCAAATGTCACAAAACACTTGAGGTGGTGTTCTGTGACACGACATGGAGTGATGCAAATTTTTTTAGTTGAGAGACCACCATCAGCTAAATAGTTTTTATTTTTAATATTTCATAATTCAAGAATGGTAACTATTTAAAGAACATTATGTGGACATAATTTATATACCTTCNCGACATGGAGTGATGCAAATTTTTTTAGTTGAGAGACCACCATCAGCTAAATAGTTTTTATTTTTAATATTTTATAATTCAAGAATGGTAACTATTTAAAGAACATTATGTGGAAATAATTTATATACCTTTTAGAATATGAAAACCATCTACTCGATCAATGCATTTCTATGGACTATGTCATCTTGGGTTGAACTTTCCCAACCTGCTAAAATATATGTAAATCTTAAGTCAAAGTCAACTTTTGCAAGCACATTCTGACTTAAATATATTTGCCTTTTTTTGAAAGCAAATTTGTACTTCCTGTACTTCTTCATCAATATGCATTATGTCTATAATGTCAGTACAATCTTATTTTACATAACTGTATTAGAAGAAGAACTATAAATAAAAGATACTAGAAACCTTGTGAATGATTATATCATAAAAAAAGTAAAAACATGATGTTTTCTTGTATCTTATACATGGTATGGAGTAATGGAGGTTTAATCATTTCATATCACAACTCTCCTATGATGAGCAATACGACATTCAAGTACGTACGAATAATTTTACCGGATCATTGAAAGATGATTTTTTTAACTTGATCACTAAAAGTATGCCCAAGTGTATATAGAAACCGAGCAAAATATTCTTCTATGTGCATATATAATGTATTGACAAACAATCTTCTTGTTCGCATTAAGTTGTATACCTTGAAAAAAATACTCTTCTCATTTACACCATATTTATGCAATCAAATCAACCCCATGATATAGTCTAAAAAGAAATATTGGACATTGCATATGTCACATTGGATTATATGTTTTTTTTTCTCTCTTGCTACCTCATGCAATAGTAAATCTACAATACTCAATGTGGCATTGATAATTGCATGAATAGCTGAAAGAGTTTGATAAATTATTAGAATTACCAAAAACACTACAAGGATCCACTTTCCCATGCCACCGAACGGGTAGCAATTTGGTGCAAGAGAAACACAAACAAAACGATTCTAATAATTTGATTTCATATAAATCATACTAAAATCAAGCACTTTTATTAAAGCATACCCATTGCAAACAACTCTGTCATAAAAAATTTGAGATGCATCACATTCAAATTAAAAGTAATAGACAATAATTGATGATATAAAAAGAAGGTTTGGGAAGTAGTAGTTATAATAAAAAAAGAATTAGGAAAACAGTCATGTTTTAATCCTTAAATTAACTCTATTTCCACAAACTAGCTAATATTTAATGAGCTTTATAATTTCTAATTATAGAAATTTATAAATTTGTATTCTAGAGCATGTTTTCGACTTAATAATGAATATTTTACTTAAAAAATGATCTTATTGACCGATTTATTTTTAGCATTGCTATCACTTCAAATTTTACTCTAGAATAAATTAAAAATCATTTGCCTCACCATAATAATTATTTATATTTAATAATTTTAGTTTAGTTAAAGAATGACATGATCAAGTTAGAAGTCTTTCATGAACTGAAAGCAACTGTATTTTCATAACATATTCCATTTGTGTTATGAATACTTAGCTATTAGACATCTCCAAAAGGAAAGAGTACAATGATGGAGGGCCTGCTGACAAATAACCCATGAGGCCCACTTGTTTGACCAAGGGAAGTTGTCCGAGTCAAAGCCAATAATACCAAATTCGATCGAGTTGCGAGGAGGAGAAAACAGACGACCAAATGTTTGGACTTTGAACCATTTAGTTAGAAATAAGATAAAGAGACATCAGAGTCAATCACTATAAAAAAACAGACTCAAGGGAAAACTAAATCCCTCAACATCTCGAAACAAATCGAGGACATTCATAAGTTTTCACATATACCATTATGGGTCAACAGTCAGAGTAGATCAATTGAATGACAACACCATCCAAGCCTAGTGATTGGATAGATCCTGTCGACCCAATGCTAATCAAGGTTAGCTGACCAAGCTAGAGTGCAGATGAGTGAAAGGCTCATACATGTAAACAGGGGCATAACTAGACTCTTTTTTGAGAGAGACAGAGGCGGCTATGAACTGCCCTCAATTTGGGAGAGGCTAGGTCAACGAAGGGCAAAGTGATTTTTCAGGAGGAACCAAAAAACCAAATTACGCTTCCTTTTAAGTAAAAAATCTAAATTTAAGGGGGGAAATTGTCCCCTTGGACCTTATGTGGGTCCGCCTCTACATGTAAAATACCAAGAGTATCATGTACAACCTCCCATTGACGTAGGAGCTAAAATGCTACATCATCTTTTTTTACTCTCTTCTACTAATATTGGAAATATTTTATGAATAAGACATCACAAATTATTGCTTCCATCTTTTTCCGTCCCTCTCTCTTCATACATTTTATTTTTTGGATTTGAATCACAGACAAATCAGAAATCAACAAATTTTAAACGCACAATATACATAAATTTTTCTTATATAAAAACTTTTAACTGTCTTACCTATTTATGTTTGAATATTCCTCATATCATAATCATTGTCATTATCATCGTCATAATTATCAAGTGCTTTCAAATATCACTCATTAAAAACTTTTATTTTGCGTGAAGAAAGTTGATGCAAGAGGAGCTTTCAACGAATGGATTGAAAGTGAGGAGAGGAAAATAGAAATTGAAATATTTTAGAACACTCAATTTTCTAATGATTTAAGAAAATATATGAAAATAGGTAAAAATATATATATATATTTTAATAAATTTTACATTTTTATATGTGCCATTGAGATGTATAGTTCCATAACAAAGAAGGATTCAAATATACTATGCATGAATCAATAATTCCAAAAATTATAAAGATAATCATAACAATAATGTCTTTCATATTAAACTTTCCTTCATGTGGATGCTTAAAATAAGTAAATAGAATTATTATTCTTAATATGATGAACTAAAATCACA
>JXCR01122709.1:3881-45430 GCA_002079205.1 Phalaenopsis hybrid cultivar | reverse complement strand
TATATATATATATATATATATATAAAATCATCCTTAACCCCAGTTTAATAGTAATGTGCAATTTTCAAAGCTGCCAGAGAATTGATGGCAAAATAATTGAAGGCATGATTTGATTATAGCGAAGCGTTCATTTCTATGCTGATTTTTTTTTGCTGGTAATGATTTGGGATTCGTCAACCAAATGAAGTAAAAATATAAGCTGTAAATTCATTCTTAATGAGAGGAAAGTGGATTTTAAGGCATATGCTCCGAAGAGCAAACCAGAAACAGGTGACGAAACCCATGATCACAGTGTTGGATATTTTATGGGTAATGCGGGCTACGAGGTCGATCCAAAAAGTTAAATATTTGGATGGCATCGTGGTTTAGGGTCGAGCCGCACGAAAAAAGCGGCCCCAAACGGTTAATAGGAAGGGAATCAGAAGAGTAGCTTTAAATCAAGAGGTCTCGAGTTAAATTCGGTCGAATATGGTCAAAATCATTATAAATAATAATAATAATAATAATGGTATCACCCATTTCTTATGTATTTACATATCCAACATCTAAGGTTGATTATTAATATTTATATCATCCTAATCTTTCATATCACATAAAAAATATAACTATTTTAATTTTTAAAGTTTCAATACAACCGACAACAGAAAGTACAAATGAATAAGGCTAAGAATGGGAAGAACAAGGGTCCATCAACGGAAGACCAAGGGTTTTCTAGAATAGACCAAAGGGCCTACCTAATCGAGTGCAACTCCTCCTGAACTGAGGCTAGAGTACGACCGAATGCAGACCATCCAAACTAGATACTAAGGTCAATCGAGTCGAGCAGAGACTTTAACCTATCTCTCGCCACAACCTGACTCCAATGAAGAATTCGACATCACCAGCTATCTCAGGGACGCCTCTGAGATTCCTCATTTGGTGTCAAGAACTGGCCACAACATAATCACGTAGCGCATCTCAAAGAATAGACCCGTCAAGGAGCGAGTTGCCTATCAGATTATGGTGATTCAACATCAACCTGTAGACTAATCTTGTTATTTCGATAGGAGTTTCTTGCCTTCAGATCAACAATTTGCAACTAGCATAGAATGGTCGACTGACAAAGCAAAGTTGATTGAGTCAAGTCCTGTTAACTTGAAGATCATTAATGTCCAACTAGCAACCATGCTTCAACACAATTAGATGAGCAGGTCTTGTCGATGCATGACCGACTATTTTCAGATGACCGAGTTATAAGGTAGCCGAACCGAAGGTCTATATATATATATATATAATACATAAAATATCATATAACACTTCCATTAAAACATATGCAGACTCACAATTTCGTATATTATATCTCTTTCGTTACAAATAGGTGAGTCATTTCACGTGGAAAGACTAATCAATAATTCAAATTACTCTTCATTAATGTGTTCTTCACATTCTCTCTCTCTCTTTCTACCTATGTTTATAGTCTATTCCTTAGGTGTGAGGCTAATCAATAATTCAAATTACTATTCATTAATGTGTTCTTCCCATTCTCTCTCTCTCTCTCTCTCTCTCTCTCTCTCTCTCTCTCTCCCTCTGTTTATTGTCTATTCTTTAGGTGAGATTCATGGACATATCAAGATTCAATGTCCTATAAGTGATAAGTATGAGTCATGCTCAATACAAGAAAGGAATAATACATAATAAAGAAACCCTCAACAAAGATATTGCTAATATGGAGTGCACCAAAGTGTTTGTGCATCAATAGATCCAGGAGTTGAAAGACTAGATGAAGGATGCCTTTAGAGAGGCAATGGCTCGGGGAAGGGAATGCTCAATGATAGCAGGGCACCCCTGCTTATGGAAAGAGAATGAGACTTCTATTACCTTAATAGTGTTGGGTTGACATTGATAGATAGACGATGACTTAGGTGCACTGAGGCTCCCCTCTCTCTATAGAATTCATTCTTTTGTATTATTTATGACGTTGAGACCCCAAAAAATTTAGATATCCTGATATGGAATCATACAAATGTCGGACTGATCTGATCGATCACATATACTCCATTGAGTCAATTGTCTACTAGCTAAAGATCATAGATGCATTGAAGTGTTGCTTGTATTTTACCACGATGAGGGATTCAATCTTCAAGTGGTTTAATAGATTATCGCAAGAGGTAATATCCTCATTCACTAATTTTAAAAGGATATTTGTAGCACAGTTTGCCAGTAACCAGAAGCCCCCGAAGAGCTCACAAACCCCAATGTATATAATACTGTGGCAGAACGTGAGTCTCTGTTTTTTCATCACTCAATTACATAAAGAGATGTTGGAGGTGAGGGATTTGGAGCCCATAGTTGCACAGACCGCTCTTTCCCAAGGGTTGGAAAAAGGTTCGTTCTGGTATGTTATGTGTTTACAATTATAGAAGACCCTGATTAAGTTATTGGAGCTGGTCAATATCCTCATATCAATCAGATAGTACAACAACCCTTCTTCTGTCTGTCTGTCAAATTTTTTTTTAATAAATTAATTTAATAAACATATAATTTTATTTTTGAAAATAGAATTTTCATTTTAAAAAATGAGACCAAATAGATCCCATTTATTTAATAGTTTAGATAGTTGAGCATAATACCATAAATAATACACTACTCCGAAAGATGAGCATATTCTCGTTAGTAGGCTCGACCATTTAAACTAAAGAGAGTTAAGGTTTATGTTGCACAACATGATTGTGCAAAGGTCTAAGAGATAAAATGATGATTGATTCCATGATAGACAAACAACCTCAATATCTTAAGGGTTTATGCTATTTAAAACTAAGGAAAGGTTTTGTTGAAGTTAATTTGCTTCATTTCTTAGTTTTGATCATCATCTGAAGTCGTCCTCCATGCTCTTGCATCTTGTTCTGAACTCTTTGTTGTGATGGTTTGAGGTTCAAGGTTTCTGTTTGAACTTGTGATTGCTATTGGGTCTTAAGGCTTGTCGTAGGGTTCCTCCTAAGCTGGTGGCCTACTATTCTCTATCCTATAGTTCTTTGCAAGTATATAAAATTATAAATAAATAAAATAACTCATAAAGTACAGTAAAAAGGAAAATGTAGTAAAAAAAAAGTGACAGGATGTACCCATCGTCTCTAATGTTGTTGATAAAAGTTTAGCATTATAAACATAACTTGCAAATGTACAGAAATTGAACATGACACGATGAAAACATGATCAGGTGGAATAAGTTGAATAGCACATTTAGAAGATCAAGGCTAGCTTCAAGATTTTTAAGTCCTAGGGTGGACTCAAAATCAGGATCAGAGACCTAATAAATTTTTAGGGACTTTTGTTGGTAACCGTCAACATCACTTATATGAGACCCAACATAAGGTTAAATGCTACTAACAAGGCAATCAAAGGAGGACCCTCAGCCCAGTCTATGTGACTGACACATGAACTTGCTAAAAGTTACACTAAAAAATTTATAATTTTTCATACATGCAAGTAATTTAAGATTTTCATTTAGCAAGTAAAATATAAGTTTTATTAGAAAAAAAGTTATATTTTCACACATTTTTTTGTAAATCAGGCAGTTCATGAGTTAGTCACACTATTGAGCTAGAGCTATGACCCGACCCATAATTATGTAATTATTTATGTTCGAAAAGATCGCCAAAATGTTGACCCAATTTATATTTAGCGGCTAGTGTGCAAAATAAATGTGTAATTAAATTGATTAAAGGTTTACACATTAGGAGTACTATGCAAGTATACTATCATTTCAAGTAATATAGAGTTTTCTTTAAAAAACCCAATATCAAATCCATAGGGAAAATAAGGATTTTAATATGCTAACTTAGAAATATTTATACTTAAACTGTAAAATAAATTTGCAAGAGAATAATATCGATCTGTTTGTAAAAGGGTGTAACTAAAGTGATTACTTCTACTAAAAGTAAATGCAAAGTCTTTAATTAAAAATGTGTAAAGAAGTACAATTTTAAGAAAAAATTTTTCTCTTGCAAAGTGAGTGTAAATCAGTACAGGAATCAAATGATTGAAAATGAAAATGAGGTATTGTGATAAATAGTAGCATAATTATTTTTCACCCCTTCCAAGCATAAAGAACATTGGCTAATCTAAAGTTAGTTCCAGCTTGTGTGGTAGTGCTGACTAGATTCTAGCCTCTCACTTATAGATTACCCACTTTACCCTCTCTATAGGACCTACAAGTGACTCTTAGTTCCAATAATAGACCAAATTGGTAAAGGATCTAGCCTGTCACCCTAGGAATACCAATTCTACACCTATCAAAACTTATTTCCCTATCTATTGCACTCCCCCTGGATTTGACATCCTCTTCCTTCAAGGTTTAGTGTGATACTCACTAGTTGGTGAACTCATAGCCCTTTCGGGTCATTATGTTTTACAATGAGTTTTAATATAAAAAATGGCTAGTTTATACAGTAAATGAAGAACCGGTGAAAATACTATCACAAATTATTTGAATAAAAAAATCTGTAAAACATACTAATCCCACACATCTTTATTTCTTATTGTAAGGAGAAAGAAAAGAAAACTACTCAGAAATCATGGGGATGACAAAAAAAACATCATATATATAAAAATAGAGTTTATAAGACAAATCTTAAACAAAGGTACAAATACTTATCTTAAAATGTCTGGCTAACCCTAAGGCCAAATGTTTATATGGGGATTCTTCATAAGCTCCCCCATATTGGTTCCACCTATTAAGTGCTAGAGTTTAGAACCAGCATGTGGAACTTCAAGATGAGCAAAAAAGAGTTTTAAAATTTATAATGGTGAGGTTTCCCTTTTCTAGTCTTCTAAGAATAATCAATAGGAAAGTCCTATTGTTAGATCCTAGGCTTCTAAGGAAGAGACTAAACCTCAACCAAAAGTGAGGTCAACAAAACTAGAGGTATTAGGCAAGTATACGTATCGTTTCAAGTAATATAGGATTTTCTTTAAAAACCCCAGTATCGATCCCACAGAGATCGAAAAAACTCTTATAAAATTGACTTTAATAAAACCTTCTTTAAATTGTAGTAAACTCATATAGAAAATGATTGCAAGTTTTTATGTAATATCTAATTCTATAGAATTAAAAGGAATGCTAAGTATGTTAAGCAAATGCAAAAATGCAGGACAATCAAAAAGGTTTTAAAATGTAAAGTTACCACTACTCTAAACGGACAATGTATGAAGAGTTCAATTTTGTATAAAAGATCCTTCCCCTAGCAATGAGTTTATAATTAGTGTAGAAAAATAATTTTAAATATAATTAAGGTGTTGTGCTAAATAGAAGCAATGATATTCTTTACCCTCTCTCACTTTAGAGTTCTCATTTCCTCTCACCTGAGGGCTAACATCTCTTTTTAGTTTTCAAACATCTGAACCAAATTGGGGATTTAAGTCTCTCACACAAAAATCTCTAATTCTACTCCCATCAAAACTTATTTTTCTATTTATTTGCACTTAGCCTCAAGGACTACATTCTCATCAATGAGGCTAAATATGATTCTTACTATGTTGGAACATAGCCCATTTTGGGTCACTATATTTTACACTAGATTTTAACAAATCAATTGGTCAGATGATAATTAAATTAAGCATAAAGTTTAAATCATCACAATTTATGGAATTTTGAAAGAATTTCTACTAAACTACATTCCTACACATAATTATTCCTCATTGTAGGGAGAAATAGAAAGGAAACTACTCATATCTCATGGGGAAGAAACAACAACACATAGATTTATGTATAAATAAAAGTTTACAAGACCAGACAAAGTAAAAATAAATAAAGTACACAACTTATCCTTGAACTCCATCTCAAGCAACCCTTCAAGTTCATTTGAATCACTTACTCTCCTTACAATTCCACTCCAAACTTACTTAGAACTGTAGTGAAGAAAAAATCTCTCACTTCTCCTCTGCTCCTCCAAGTCCAAGCAAGCCTCCATGACTTCCTCCTCTCTAGAAAGAATGTACTTCTCTCTAAAAGACTCTATTTTTCTCCTCCAAAAGTCTCTCCTTTGAATCTCTAGAAGTTTCTTTAAATACAGCTATCAAAATCCACAAGAGTTTCTTCAAGCACCTCTTCTAAATTTGCCACTTTCAATAGATCTTTTAGATAACTGCCTCTCGTCCCAAATCCTGGCACCTATGCACCAAACTCTCTGTTGTCTGGCGCCTAAGCGCCAGATTGACATTGGCCTTTTTGTTTCATTTGACTCCAATTTGCTCCATTTTTTTCCATTTGCTCCATTTTTGTCCATTTGCTCCATTTGCTTCATTTAATATACCTACAACCAAAAACATCAAAAATACCTTTCATTAAAGCGCAATATCATAAAAAATAGACACTAAATGTGAAGTAAAAGCAACATATTTTAGGCATGTCACCTTCTATAAACACCCTTGGATAACTCAAAGATCAATTAGCCAAAAAAATAATTGCAATGGTAGGCTAAATATCTCCTAAGCATAATCTTCTAAAGATTGATAAAGATATCAGATTAATGATAACTTCTTAGACCGCAAAACTTATTAAAGAATTAAAATTTATAGTGTAAGGAATAGTGAAACTATCGGAATTCTTAAGTTTTTATTTAAGTTTTTTCAAAAGTGTTTCACTACATTTTTTAATTAAGGGCACAGTCTCAAAATCACCAAACTCTTATTTCTTATTAAGGATATCCTTAACAAACTTAGCATAACTAGACATTTATTTTAAGGCTTTGACAAATGGGTTATAAATTGTTATTTAAAACCTTCTAAAAATCTAGAGAGTTGTTTATCAAACTTGTATCGTTTACTTTTTTAAGGAAAAGGTGGAGGTGGTATTTCATGTTCTTTTCTAAATTTTTTTGTTACTTTTTCTAAGTCTAGTGAAGATTTTTCACTAGATCACTCTGTCTCAGGTTCATTTTTTCTAGGCTTTTTTCTAATTACCTCCTCTAACTCCTTTCCATGCCTTAATCTTATCGATTTACACTACACTTCTCCTTTTTCCTTATGATTCGCTTCGGTGTTACTTGGTAACGTCCCTTAGGGTCTATCACTCAATGAATTTGCCGACTCTCAAAGTTAATATTTAATATCCATTATTGTTGTAGTTTGGCTTTATAACTAATTAATTTCTCATTTGTAACACAGATCCTTCCAAAGGTGATTTCTTTTCTTTAAATTATGATTTGGAAGTGAATCCAATTAGGTAAGTTGATTTTAGGTTGAGATTATTTTTTTAGCTATTGTAGTTTCCTGTGGAGTTTATTTGGTTACAACCCTCTTGATGATTTCTTATCTTTTGGCTCTTAGTATTCCAATTAAAATTTTGGTGATTTCTTTAACGATAGTTGTATGTGCTTGAATAGTAGTTGTTGGGTCAACATTAAATGGCATTCATTAACTTCACTTAAGGAATATTAGGATCAACTAACTATTCATAAGCCTTTTTCTCAATTATTAGTGATCTTGTTGGATAATTCAAACTCAAGTTATCTAACTTTTAGATATTTTTGCTACCTGCAAAGTTAAAATGGATAATAAACTTGCTCGTGAATGTTGGTTATTCTTTTAAGGTTGACTCTCTTAGAAGGCTAATGAAGATTATTAGTAGTCATCTCCTTAATAAGGGCATAAGCTTTCTAATATTATTCTAACATTAAAGACCCCCTATCGAAACATCTATTATAGATCTCAATGATCCCACCAAACTATTATAGAAATTTTGAATATTAACCAATTAGCAAAGGCAAGATGTGAAAATTTCTTAGGAAGTTTCTTAAATATCTTTTATGCTTCATATATTGACTCACTATCCATCTAAGTAAACAAGTAATATAATTCCTAAGCTCCATAATTTTTGATGGAGAAATATATTTAGCTAGAAATTTGTGTGCTAAGTCATTCCAAATTATGATAGGCCCAGGTATTAATGAATTATGCCACATCTTATCCTTAGCTTTAAAAAAAAATGAAAAAAAAACCCATGTACAAAAATATCATTTGAGATGTTGTTGTATCTTATTTTCACACATAACTCTAAGAAGCTGGCAATATGTCAGTTTGGGACTTCATTAAAATAATATTATAGATTTAAGTTCAAAGATATTGGCTTCAATGCTAAGGTTATTAATGCTTCAATGAGTTTCATCTATCACAGTACGTAAAATTCTTAAGTGGTCTGAGTTGAATGTTTTATTCCCTTGAGTATTTCATTTTTCCTAAATTTTTTTTATTAGTTCCACATATTAGCCTTATCTTTAAAAAAAATGGGAAAAACCTATGTACAACAATATCATTTGAGATGTTGTTGTATCTAAGTTTCATACATAATTCTAAGAAGCTGTCAATATGTCAGTTTGGGACTTCATTAAAATAATATTATAGATTTAAGTTCAAAGATGTTGGCTTCAATGCTAAGGTTATTAATGCTCCAATGTGTTTCATCTATCATAGTACGTAAAATTCTTAAGTGGTCTGAGTTGAATGTTTTATTCCTTGAGTATTTCATTTTTCCTAAATTTTTTTTAGTTTTGTTGGTTTTCTGATTTTAAGTCTATGTATTGAGTTTAACCTAATTTACATTACACTTTTGTGTTATGAACTTGTCAATTACACTTTCATGGTCATTCCAAAAAATTTTGTCTAATCTAATTGTTCTTCTAGTCTATGGTCAATAATCCTAAATCATAAAGTGTTTTAAAATTTCTAATGGCTATCAAAAGAGTAAATTAAGTTTAAAAGATTAAGACATCAGCATGTCATAATTGTATAAAAAAATATCTATGAAATGAACTAAATTTTTACATTCCCAATCCAAAGAAACAAGTATATTAGTTCCTGGACCTATGTGATTAGAAAAAAACAACAAATTTCATGGAGAATAAAATCAAATTTCACAAACAAAAAAAAAAATATCACACCTGGTTAAAATCACATTTTGATCCAAGAAGATCCTTCCTATCACAATAAAGTTATACCTTTATTCACTCCCACACACTCACACAAGTGTTATGTGCTCTCTCACATACTCTCTAAGCACTCTGTATTATTTCCTATGATGTTCAACTCTTCTCCCTAATAATTTATTTTTGTTCTACCATTCGATGGCTTTTAAGTCATTACATCACCTGAACTGTTAGCAAATATTAGAAACTATCTCAAGTCGATGGGGGCAATCATGGCACTAGATATGTAGCGTTGAGGCATTAGAAATGGGCACGATGGTGCTCTGTTCAAGCGTTGCATTTTGTCTCTGATATTCATCAATCTTGGTCTTCATGCATGACAACATTGGTCTAGGTAGCGTAACTACGCAAGTATTCAGCGTTGGGGCATTTGGATCCTAGCAATGTGGTGTCATACTCTCTATATTTTGGACGAAAATTAGCAGCTCCGGGTGCTATGACACTAGCTTCTAGGCGTTTGGGTGCTATCTTGCTTCCACCGGGGTGCTTCCTCTGGGATGTTGTCCATGTTAATTCTAATTCTTCTAAATATTTCTTTGATCCTTATATACTTCACAAATACACAACATATGTCAACAAAGAAAACGTCAAAATGATACAAAATTTATACTAAATATCATAAAATACTATGTCATATTTTACGCTTATCATAAATAAGCCACAAAAGCCATCGTTGTTCGCCAAAGCTCATTACCACAAACCACCGATGGCAGTTGTAGTATTTTGTTTGCCTTCTGTCATCCCCCATCTGCTGCCACCTGCCGCTCACTGTTGTCGCTATGAATTAAACATTATTAAATTTATTTTACTTCAAACAAAACATAAAAAAAATTAAAAGCATTAGTTTCATAATAAATACAAGCATTCTAAAATATTTCAAATACATTACATTTTAATTACCCCATATTTCATATACTGCAAACTGCCCATAAATGAATGTTTTCAAGGAATTAATCCTAGTGCATTAACTTAGAAAATATCTCCTCATATAGTGCAAGCATTACATGAGAAAAATAAAAACTCTTGCATTAACATGAAGGGGCATTTTGCTGAACTACATAAAGGATCTTCTGAACTTTTTATGTTTTTTGTTTCCTTTTTCTGCTAGAAAGTTCAAAATTTGTAATTTCATGTTGTGCTTCTCTCTTTCTCCCTGCAAGCAATCCATTTCCCTCCACATACTCAAATTTCTTACACAACAATAGGAAGACTTTGATCAATTACAAACTGCAGACATTCTGTAAATGAATATCAGACACAGAAGAAATCAAATTGAGATTTTAACAGTACACAGATAAAGATAATTGAAGTCTTTACAATTGCTTCCAACCCAGCAACAATACATCCACAGTTGTTGCAGAACCAATAACAAATGGTTTCCAACTGTTCCAATAAACAGGAATTCACATTATCAAGTCTTAACAAAATATTAAAAAAACTGCACATTAAAACTAAATTTTATAAAATGGGATCTGCCACGTGGCTCTTTCTCCCATCATTGGATCTGCCATGGTGCTGAGAACTCTTTGCCCAGTGTAAAAAAAAGTTATTTTTAATGTATGTTTTTTTAATATTAATTTAAAAAAAATTATGTCCCTACAAACATCTAGATTAATGAATACATTAAACGGCTACACTGATCAATCTGCATAAATCAATATCAATATCCTCTCCATATGGATTCCTCCTGCTCCTGCCCCTGCTGCTTCTGCACAAATTCAGCAAATTTTAACTCCTGAGATCCAACAAAAGCATCCCCATTCCCCTCAAACGCACCCATACTTGATCCAGCATTGAATGATTCATTTGTTTGGCATCTACCATATAACAAGTTCATATATAGCTTCAAATCCATCTTATTTTCGTCATCTACTTGCAATATTGGATTAAAATGACTTGAAGAATCACGAATATTATTCAAGATGGATGCATCAATATCTCCAAACTGGTCACTCAGTGTGTTTCCGGGAGATTCCAGCAACATGGAAGGAAAGCTTGAACCAGGCTTCTTCATATGAAAGTTGTCGCTTTTCTTGAAGATTTTACACACAACCCATTCTTCCTGTATTTGTCATAATAAAAAAAATCAAATTTTGGCTAGTTATATTAACTAGAAAGATAGCTGAGAAGAATAAGTACCTTGGATGGTTTGTAAGGGAAATCGGTCTGTAGTCTGTATTCATGCATAACCCAGCTGGTCTTCTCGCCCTTGGGAGCTCTGCCCTTGTAGAAAACTAGTGTTTTCTTCATTCCGACTAGAACTCCATAGTGGAAGATCTCCTTGTCTTTGCCCGTTGTCTTCCAGTAGCCAGCATTGGTGGCTCGGTTGGTTCGCATACCCGTAGGGTATTTTCTATCTTTCAAGCTGAAGAAGTAGCCTACTTTCTCCCCCAAGCTGGCCTTTCCTGAAACTATCAATCACTATTATTTATAAAAATAGCATTCTTTTTCATTTATTTTTTAAATTCTCACTCAATTATTAAAATTTATTTGCCATTAAAACTTTTTTTTTTCTTTTTGTTAATTCTCAACCATTTGTTCATGACATGAGATACATATGTGTGTTTAGATGTACCAAGATCAAATTATTTGGAATTTAACCAAAAATAAAAATACATGATACAATTTTGTTATGAATTTTAATACTTTGATAGGAATTTAAAAAATTAAAGGTGTGGAAAATATTAGTTGTGTAAGTAGTTAATTTTTGAACGTCATTATTGAGAAAAATATTACGTACGGAGTACGCAAATAGAACTGTGTGCGTGTAGAGGTTATTCGAGAGGTATTGGAGGGTTATGTCAATGTTATTGGGGTTAATACTCTTAATAATCTGACTAAACTTCTGAATAACAACAAAAATATGAGCACGGAACCGCAAAATTTATTGATAATTTATTAGGGACTCCAATAACCTCTCAATAACCCCCAATAATTAATTATTAGATGATTATTTAGGAGACTGTGCACCTATACTTTAAGGGCCCCAAGAATAGTATTTACTGAACAACAAACAGTACTGCAATCGCAGTTGCTTTAGTTGTATTAAATAAAAAGAAGTATTTACTGAACAAAAAGGGAAGAATTTTGATGTGCCATATCAGAACTTGGATTTACTTAACAAAAAAACAACAAATGGGAATAAATGCCTTTTACCTGGGAGGTCCCATGGCTCGCATTTGTTGAGATCAACGTCAGAAATGGCCTTGGAGACGAACTCAAAATCTGAGACCTTGCGGGTAAGATAATAAGTGATCAGCTCCTCGTCGGAGGGGTGGAAACGAAAGCCCGGAGGAAGCCCCTCTTCCATTTCGCTAATCTATCAGTAAATATAAGATAATAAGAGGAATTAAATGAAGCTGGCTGAGTGGCCGACGCCTATTTATTTCTGAAAGGAAGAAGCTTTCTCCAGGTGGTTTGCATGGCAAAGGTGAAGAAACAGAGCTGGTTTTTTAGTTTATTACAGAAAAACCTGCAGCAGTATTCAGTAATATTGAGGCCACGTGAGGTTAGATTAACGACTCGTTAAGAAGCTCGTGTTTGGCTCAATCGCTGAGTTAATTAGCCGAACACGAACAACAGGAACAAATATTTGTTCGTTAGTGTTCAACTCATTTAGGCTCGAAATACTATTAATCAATTATATATATATTGTTGATGAGTAGTATTTTAAAAAAATTTAAATGACTACAAGGCTACGAAGATTTATAATCAATTAAAAATATTAATTAAAAAAATAGAATAAAAATTATTAAATTAGATTCAAATGACGTTTTAAATCGTGTCTCATTCCTTAATATCTTATGACTACTTAATTAGGGTTGTCAAAACGATTTTATTCGTGAACGGCTCATGTTCTCGCTAAACAAATGAGCCGAACACAACTACACTTTTTGAGCTCGAAATATAAACGAGCCGAAAACCAACTGAGCCTGGACTCGCTCATGTTCGCCGAAAACCAGCTGAGTCTGGGCTCGCTCGTGTTCAGCTCATTTACATCCCTAGTTAGATTTGGAAGTTCAGAGTGAACATTACAGCACTCGTGCTGATATATATCTATTTGGTTTTTATCATTAGTCTAACCTAATTCCAACTGTTTCTAACCACCGAGATTAGGGACTTGAGAGCTGAGCAGCACAGGATATATGACCCCGGAAAAGACAAAATGCACATTATGTGAGGTAATACCTAACTCTAGGCTGGCGTCAAGAAGATTTACCAGTAGATGGGATTAATTAGTATAATGATTAGTGGGGGCTAATTGACAAGATTAGCAGCCTAGGTAGTTGGAGGTGAATGGATATTGGAAGAAGAGTATTTGTTCATTATTCCTCATCGCCCAATCTCGATCATCTCCTACTATCATCTGCCAAATAAACAACAATATCCGAGGCTCAAAATTCCAATCGATATTATGCGCACGGAGAAGGTTGATATTATTAGAAATTGGTATGTTATGCAAGAGAGGAGTTGTGTGGAGTGAGAGACTTGTGAGACTTGTGGGAGTGAGGTTTTGATTATTTTAGATGTAAGAAAATTATCACACGCAATTAAAAAAAATAGAGGAAATGGGTAGAGAACACATGGCATTTTTTTTTTTTGGTTTAAAATAAGGAAAGAAAATAATTATGAAGCATGGCCTAGATAAAATAAGTACTATTAATTGTGGATGTGAATTGAAGGGGTTATATTTACACACATTTGGAGAAGATATTTGTACAAAGATAGTAAGAATGGGTTGATAAGTAGCATGATCAACATGGGTGATATAATAAGTTGTAGAATATCATGATTGTATTCGATATTGTTGAACCCAGATTTATTCTATAAATCACAATAAAATAATAGAGCGTAAAATGGGAGAGATATAAAGGGGGAGAGAGAATGTGCCACATCTTATTGATCTTGAGAAAATATAGTTGTGTAAAATTTATAAAGTTGGCTCCGCTTTGCAACGGCGCCAAAAACTTGATGTGGTATTTTGTTAATAATAATGTTAAGCACTTAAAGTTGAGATTCTACGCAAGTATACGTATCGTTATCAAGTGATATAAGACTTTCTTTTTAAGTCCTAAATATTGATCCCACGGAGAAGGTTTAAATTTGAAATGATAAATTAACTAGGAAATTTATAGAAATCAAACGAAATAATTGTCACTAATTTTAAAAGTTTAAGATATTATCAAAGCTAATTTATTTACTAATAGCAGAATTTAAAAGCAGGTTTTAAAATTAATAACTACTAAACTATGTTTATGTGATGAAGTGTTCTAATGTGAAAAAACAACTTTCCCACTATAATGAGTTTTTGGTGAAATGAGATGAGATAAATGGTTTAAATATATATTGTGTCAAATAGGAGCAATTTTAATTCTCTATCCTGATTCAGTGTTATAGAAAATCATTGGTTAATCTTAGGTTTAGTCTCTAAATATGTGGTTAGGCTACGAGGATACTGGCTCCCACTCCAGAGCTCCCACTTACCTTCCTTTGAAGGCTAACTCTCGCTTTAGTTATAAACACTAAGATCGAATTGGGAATTTTTAGCCTGTCACCCTAGAAATCTCCAATTCTATACCCAACAAAGTATATTTCTTTATTTATTTGCACTTAATTCCATGAATGAAACACTCTTTCATGGACTTAAATGTGATTTTTATTTGCACTTAATTCCATGAACGAAATATTCCTTCATGGACTTAAATGTGATTCTCACTTTGTTGTAGAACTCATACTCCATTTCCCAGATCATATGTTTCACAACTTATTTTAACAATTCAATGGGTCAGATCGAAAAGTAAATGAAGTGCGGATTTGAAAATTCATCACAATTTATTTTAAATTTTAACATTGGCACATCCACATCATCTCTTCATTTCACTATATCTCAGAGTAGAGAGAAAGATAAATGAATCGACTCAAACTTCATGAGAAGGATACAACAAAACACAAATTTCATATATAAAAGGAAGTTCATACAAAAATAATAAACAAACAACACTTATCTGAAACTCTTTCTCAAATCAAATCCTTATTAGCCTCTCTTAGAAAATGTAAGAAGAACAAATCTCTCATTTCTCTTCCTCTCCAACACTTCTTAGAGAAGAATTCACACTTAAACTCACCACAAAAACTCAAATCTATAAAAACAATTACTAATGGTGTGGAATGTAAGCGTGTGAAGAGGAAAATTGAAAATGACTGAAAGAAATTGAAATGGTGCGAGGGGGGTTTCTAATCAAATTTCTGCCCTAAATAGAGCCTAGGTCGGTTCTCCAATAGGTGCATCCAACAACTCTTCAAAAAGCGTCCAAATTCTTTAAATCTTCTTGAAACAAGGCTTCTACTGACATCGGTACCGTCGGCGCCCATCCTGGAGCCAGAGACCTGTAATTAAATCCCAAGTTTCGGTCAAATGGCGTCGTCGGCGCCCAGTATGGCGCCGTCGGCGCCCAGTATGGCGCCGTCGGCGCTGAACAAATTTTGAACTTCTCCATTTTTGCTCCAAATTTCATCATTTTTGTTTCTTTTTTCCTCAAAGTCCTCAAAATCAACAACCTGCAATAAAACATAGAGAATATCTTCCATTAAAGTGCAATATCACAAAAAATGAGTATAAAATATGGGTCTAAAAATGGATATATTTTTTTGTGTATCAAAATCCCTCAAACTTAAATGTTACTTGTTCTCAAGTAACTTATTTATTACATGAAAAAATGACTTATGGTAAAAACTTTAACTTCTAGATTTCCATATCTTAGTTCACTAGATAAAATAGCATCACTTAAGAAAAATTCAAAATAACTCCAGTTAATATTAAAGGTATAAGAATATATAGTAGTCAAGTCTAAGATTTTTTATTCTCTATTCTTTTCAAGGAAAATGTAAATTATTCATATTAAAGCTACTTAGAATATCCATATGAAAAAGAACTTCATGAAACTTTACTAGTAAATATGCTAATACTAAAGTATAAGTTTAGGAAATTTAGCCAAGCCTTCTTCTTTAAGTTGATTCAAGTGAAGCCAATTTTTAATTAGGCATCTCCTCAAGCTTCTCTTAACATCTTTTTTTTTCTTTTCTCTTCTTTTGTTTTTTCTCTTTTTTTTTTTCAAGATCATTTTCAATCTTTTTTTTTCTTTTCTTTTCTTTTCATGTGAGGATTACTATATCTGGATAGCCTTTAATGATTTTGAACTTCACTATCACCTTCTTAAAGTTAAAAACTTTTTACATTCCTTCACTCTATAAATTTATATTAGCTTTAAAGATTTTTCATAAAGTTTTAATATTTTCTTCTTGCATAAATCTCTAAGATTTTTAATACTTCCAAAATATAAATTCTTTTACTAAAAATTAAAAAAAAACATAGTCCTATTATATCATACTAAATAATCTTAATCTTTAAAATTAACCTTTATTATTTAAAAATGTTACTTAAGTTTACTATATATTTAGAAACATAGATATAGTCATCTAAAGTTACCCTCTAATACTAAAGGTCATGTTAAATTTTTAAAATATTTTGAAAATATAACTAATTGAAGACAAATAAAATTAAGTTTCTTTTCTTTAAAAGGAATTTCTCTTGCCCCCAAACTTAAATTTTTAATATATTTTAAATGAAGAACTTAAAAATTAAAGATCAAAGAAAACATTTACTACATAAATAAAAGACATATTTGTTGAAGGTTCTGATTTGAAACTTAACTCTGAAATATTGCATATGCTAATATGAAAAGCCACAAGACTTAAAATATTAAATAACACATAGTACATACAAAAAAATTGTTGAGAAAGAGTTAACTACAATTACACCTAACAAAGTATTAAAAACTAATAACATTATTAAAAACAGTTTCATAAATCCACAGTTCACATCACAACATACAACAAAAATAAAGTACCACAGTCCATAAACAAACAATCTAAAAAATAAAGAACAATTAAACAAAAATCTAACCAAAGCATCACCAATCATCGCCTTCTTCTTCTTCATCATCCACATCCAAATTCTACTGTTGATATGGAGTAAAAATAGGGTGAGTAGGAAACTGAACCGAGTGATCACCCTTCATGAATTTGACCATTGCATCATCATAAGCAGCAATATTCAAACTTCTGTCTTATCAAATCATCAAAGTGAGCATTTCTGCCCTCCATATTTTTCATTCTATGATCCATTCTCAAGTACCTAAAGTTGAAGGAATATTTCTAGTCCTACTTCCAGATCTCCATCCAACATGAGATTCATAAGCCTTTATATTGGCAGGTCTAATATGCTTAGAGGTTCAATCCTCTCTTCTTTTGGTCTATAATCAATTCCTGTCTCTTCACCTAATGTGAAGATCAGGGCAGGGTGTGCAAAACCTCTAGTAATCTCTCCAAAAGTAATAGATCTAGTTTTTCTATAAATAATAGAGCCTACATCTATTCTTTTAATTTGTTGGTCACAAAAATTTAAGATGGCTCTATCCCGTGTAACCAGAAATAAAATAGTGTCAGGCCTTAGATACTGCATTTAACATAGAAAAAGGAAAGTTTATCTTAACTCCATTCTTCACCTTCTAAGTTCCTATACCATCAGTAAGAAAATAAATAACTTCATCCAAAGCCTCATTCGTAGTATAAAACGACTTATATTGATAGTTGTACACATCTTCCAACTGATAAAATTCATTAATTTTACTCAGAGTAAACTCCACCATTTTTCCACGAACAAGTACAAAGTCTTCAGAAGTCTCTTGAAATTGGCATAGAACTCCATCACTACACCAATAATCACCTCGGCAGTAAAGTAGCATAAATTCTTTTTTAGTGTTGATTATTGTCTCAACTTCTCCTCCTAGATTTTTAAATCCTTGATGAGAAATTACTTTTTTAGTGTTACGTAGACTATTGAAGCAAATGTTCGCCTTGTAATTGACAAACTTTTAATCATTAAACTCCACTTTTCTCTTTCCTTTGCTCATTTTAGGTGTCATGATAAATCTAAAAAAGATTGATAAAATTCAAATAAATTCCCAAAAAATTTTGAAAATCACAATGCAGAATGTTTTAAACTTAAATCTACTAAGTAAGAGTTCTTCACCTAAGGATTTTCTCAACATCTTCCAAAAAAATCTCAAAATTTTGGATCCCGGCAATTTGAGATAAATCCTTGGTGAAAATAAAAAATTTTGAGTTTAAAGTGTAGCTCTTACCTAGAGAAGATGAAATCCAAGCTTTGTTTGCCTTAAAATCGCCTTAAATCCGAGTAATAGCAAGCCCTAGGCGCAAAAACCTAAGGTTGAAGGTGACTCAAGGGATAAAAATGGTGTTTCACTGTGCAAATAGCGAATTTTAAAAGTGTTAGGGTCGGTTCGGGTCGAGGGCGCTGTCGACTCCAGAGGCCAAAAAATTCACAATTTTGATTTTTCTCAATTTTCAATTTTCTCTCAATTTACTCCACAATTTATTTAGTCTTTTTTGAACATTAATTTTCATCTAAAAATAATTCACAAACAACACCAAACCAACTTTTATATATGAAAATGCACTTTTTTTAAAATACAATTTACTAATCACAAATGCACATCTTCAAAGCAAACTAACTTATAATTCAGCGTCGAAATCAAGCCACAACACTAAAACGCTGACACAAAACTATACACATAATCAAAATTATAAAGCAAAGTAAACTAAATCAAATCCACACAATTACATTAAAGCATGAGTATTTTAAAATAGTAGAGATTCCAACTTCATCAATTAATATGCCTCTTCGTCAGTACTTTCTCCTCTAATATCTCTTATGGACTAGTAATGGACGTATAAATTGTAGAAGGGTCGGTACGGGAACTGGTCAGTCAAATTTTCATCGATCTAGAACATATGTACCAATCCTGCTTCAATTGTTCCTGTATGGTCAAAGTTCTCCTTCATTCTCCAATCTAAATGATCAAAAAGGTAGTTAATATTTCCTATTGCATTCATAATACTCTAAAGTTATCTTTCTATTTTCTTCATTTTCTTCTCTAAAGATATTGAACTTCCAACCGTTGGTGGCATCAATGATGTCGAAGCATGTGACGAATGATCCAAAATACAATCTAATACTTCATTTACATTTCCTATGTAATCTCCATCAATAGGAATCATGGGCTCCCAAGGTAGTAAAAATTTTTCCCAACTTTCCTATGGAACTTGACATTGACTGCAAAGTAGGAAAATTGTAGAAGGATGCCCAAGTCCATATATTGGCCCATTCGTAATAATACCCATAACAGATTTGAAAATAATTGACCCAAAGTCAATGGGTTTTTCCATTTGAATGCAATAATTTAGAATGGCACTTTCTTTTGTAACTCTACTAATCTTCATGGTAGGTAGTAGCTTTGTAGATATGAAGAAATACCATTATTTTGAAATTGGGTTAAGCAGTGACACAGAGAAACTAACGTATCCCTCATCTTTGATTTCTCAATTATCTTGTTCATCCGTCAGAAAATTTTATACTTCTTGCTTCATATCTCTCATTGAGATAAAATTTGTATAATGACATATTGGAATGTTTTCTATCATATACAAATCATTAATCCGAGCCGGAGTAAATGGTACAGCCTTACCTCGAACGAAGACAACTCCTTGGGTAATTCCATGCAGGTTGGCATAAAGTTCTTTTACTAAGGGTAGTACAACTGCAGCGGTAGTGTAGTACAAAACTTCTCAACATCTTTGTACAATGATTTTCTCAATCTGTCAACTTGGATTACTAACTCCATGATTAACAAAGCCTCCTCCTTAATAAGTCTCTTCTTTGTGATGACTTTGTCGTATAATCTCTGCACGTCAAAACTAATAAACTTTATTCTATTAAAAACTCCTTACTTTGAAGTATTTCTAGAATTGAAAGCCATGGAATTGGAAATTAGGAAGCTTCTGGACATCCAAGTCGGTTTTCAGGAGTTTAAAAACACCTCTCGGCGGTTATTATGGAGTGAAATCCCGCTAAAGTCCGTCATAACTATTCAGCACATGAAAAATACTTGGGACGCCGTCGGCGCTCCCAATGTTGTTGTCGGCACCATGGTCATTTAGTCGGGTGTCGTCGGCGCCCATTCTAGCGTCGTCAGTGCCAGAGGCCAAATTTTTGTCTGAAATTATTTTTTTCAATTTGATTCCGAATTTTCCTCCAATACTAATATTTGTCTTAATTTATGATATATAAAATTGTGTAGGACTTAAAAATACTATTATTTCTTCATACAAAAACACTTTTATTAACAAAATAGTAATATAAAGATATATAGATTTATAAATGGGTTGTTTCACATAAAGCGGTTGGTTTAACGTCGTCAGCCCGACATACCATTAGTTTAGTTGGGTTGACTTAGCATTAAAATTTCTTTAAATTGGGGTATGTGTCCTTTGTAATTATGTTTCAATCGATGCCCATTAACTTTAAATATCTTTCCAGTTTTAGGATCCTTAATAACAACAGTTCCATATTGTTAAACTTTAATTACTTTAAATGGTCCTAACCATCTGGATTTCAGATTTCTTGAAAATAATCTCAATCTTGTATTATATAATAGAATTTTTTTTCCAGGTTTAAACTTCTTATTAATAATCTTCCGATCATGCCATATTTTCATTTTTTTCTTATAGATTTATGCATTATCATATGCTTCAATTCTAATTTCCTCAAGTTCATTGAGTTGCAGTAATCTCTTCTAACCAGCATCTTTTATATTGAAATCAAATTCCTTAATAGCCCAAAATATTTTATGCTCCAATTCTACTGGTAAGTGGCATGATTTTCCAAAAATAAGTCTGTATGGGAACATTCCTATAGGAGTCTTATAAGAAGTTCTGTATGCCCATAATGCAGTATATAGTCTAGCAGAATAATCCAGTTTATAGGGATCTACAGCTTTTTCTAAAATTTATTTTATTTCACGATTCGATATTTCTGCTAGACCGCTAGTCTGAGGATGATAATCAATAGAGAATCTATGCATAATATCATATTTCCTTATCAATTTCTCGATTTTCTTATTTCTAAAATAGGATCCTGCATCAGTAATAATTACTTTGGGCGTTTCATATCTTGTAAAAATGTTTTTATTTAAAAATTTAGAAACACTCCGAGCATCACATTTAGGTACAACAACATCTTCAATCCATTTGGACATATAATCAATAGGTAATATATATAAGTTTCCAAATGAATGCATAAATGGTCCCATAAAATCTAATCCCCACACAAAAAATTTCATCTTCCAATGTGTAATTTAGAGGCATTTCGTTTCTTATAGAAATATTTCCTACTCGCTGAAATCAATCGCATGTTTTAATATATTCATTAACATCTCTAAAAAGTAGGCCAATAAAATCTAGCTTGCAAAATGTTATAAGCAGTTCGATTTGTTCCAAAATGTCATCCAAATTTAGAATCATGACATCTTTCAATTATTTGTTGAGTTTCTTAATAAGGTACACACCTTCTAATAATTAGATCTTTACATTGTTTATATAAATATGGGTTATCCCAGAAATAAAATTTTGAATATATATAAATTTCTTTAATTGTTGATTCTTAATATCTAGTGGTAGAATATTACTTACAATATAATTTACTATACATGCATACCACGGTGTATCTATTTCATCAATACTAAATAATTGTTCATTAGAGAAATTTTCTAAAATCTCATTTGCAAAATTAGTTAATATTTCTTTTTCTAGTCTAGATAAATGATCAGCTATTTGATTGTCATTTCTATTTCTATCAACTACAGAAAAATCAAATTATTGCAATAGAAGTATCAATCTAATTAACCTTAGATTAGCATCCTTCTTTTGCATTAAATATTTAATAGCAGAATGATTTATATGCACTTTACATTTAGTTCCAATTAAGTAAGGTCTAAACTTATCAAAGGCATAGACAATAGTTAATAACTCTCTTACAGTAGTAGTGTAGTTAATTTGAGCATCATTCAAAGTTTTACTAGCATAATATATTACTTTAAAAACTTTGTTATGTCATTGTCCTGACACAGCTCTAATAGCATAATCACTAGCATCACATATTATTTCAAAGGTTTTTTCCCAATCAGGTGGTACTATTATAGGTGCAGTGATTAATTTTTTTTTTCAATAATTCAAATGCTTTTATGCATTCCTCATTAAAATCAAATTTCATATATTTTTCTAAAAGTTGGCATGATGGCTTAATTATTTTTGAAAAATTCTTTATATAACCCTTATAGAATCCAGCATGTCCCAGAAAACTTCTTACCCCTTTGACCGTATTCGGTGTTGGTAATTTTTCAATAACTTAAATTTTTGCAGGATCTATTTCCATGTCATTTTTAGAAATTTTATGCCCAACTATAATTCCTCCTGCAACCATGAATTCACATTTTTCTGTATTTAGTACTAGGTTGATTTATTCATATAATTCTAGAAATTTTTCTAAATTATTTTAGAATAATTCAAATGAAGTTCTGAACACAGAGAAATCATCCATAAATACTTCCATTCCATGCTCAATCAAATTACTAAATATTTACATCATACATCTTTGAAATGTTAGAGGTGTATTGCATAATCCAAAAAGCATTCTACGAAAAGCAAATGTTCCATAAGGGCTTGTAAATGTTGTCTTGTCTTGATCCTCAGGAGCAATTGGAATTTGATGATAACCATTATATCCATCTAAGAAATAGTAATATTTATTTCCAGCCAATCTATCCAACATTTGATCTATAAAGGGTAAATGAAAGTGATCTTTCCTGGTAGCCAAGTTTAATTTTCTATAATCTATACAAATTCACCAACCAGTAACTTGTCTTATTGGAATTAATTCATTTTTCTCATTTACTTCAACGGTCACTCCTTTCTTTGGAACACACTGAATTGGGCTCACCCAAGCACTATCTGAAATGAGATATATAATTCTAACATCTAATCATTTTAAAATTTCTTTTTTAACAACTTCTTTCATTATGAGGTTTAATCTCCTCTGAGGATCAGCTTTAGGTTCGTATTGCTCATTTAATAAAATTCTGTGCATACAAATTGAAGGACAATTCCTTTAATATCTCCTAAATTCCATCCAAAAACCTTTTTATATCTTTTTAACATTTCTATTAATTTTTGTTAAGGAATTTCAGTTAACTGAGAAGATACAATAACATGCAATGTAGATGAATCCCCTAAAAATACATATTTTAAATGAGCAGGTAATACTTTCAGTTTAAGTTCAGGTGGTCTAATACTTGAAGGAATAAGATTTTTATTATCATTTTTAAATAAATCTAAAGTTTCAAATTTGTCCTGAATATAATCTAAATTTTCTTCTTTCCTTTCATCCGCATTTGCACTAAATTCTTCTTGCTTTAATTTCTCTTTAAACTCTTTCTTAAATTTCTCATTACTTAGATAATCAATAACTTCCATTCTAAAACATTCATTTTCTTTTTCTATTGCAAGATATTTCATAGCTTTTGCAATATTAAATTTTACTTCTTGATCATTAACCCTCATTATTAATTCTCATTTTTGCACATCTATCACAGCTCTCCCTGTTGCAAGAAATGTCTCCCCAAAATAATAGGAATTTCTTTATCTTCCTCCATTGTTGACCTCACTTTTGGTTGAGGTATAGAAACTTCTTTAATAGCCTAGGTCTAANAGTTATAGAAGTAGGTGAGACTTCTCCTAATCCTAATCTTTTGAAAATTGATAGAGGCATAATATTAATGCTAGTCTCCCAAATCACATAAAGCTCTTCCATAGAATTTTTCACCGATAGCACACGGTATAGTGAAACTTCCAGGATCCCAAATCACATAAAGCTCTTCCATAGAATTTTTCACCGATAGCACACGGTATAGTGAAACTATAATCACATAAAGCTCTTCCATAAAATTTTTCACCAATAGCACATGGTATAGTGAAACTGCCAGGATGTTTTAATTTTTCAGGAATCTTTTTCTGAATAATTGCACTACACTCTTCACTAGGTGCAATATTTTCATTATCCGTAAACTTCCTTTTCTTTTTCAGAAAATCTTTCATAAATTTCACATAATTGGGCATCTACTCTAAAGCATCTACGAAGGGAATATTCACCATTAAATTCTTAAGAATTTCTAAAAATTTGGAAAATTGTTTATTCTGTTTGTGTTGCTTCAATCTTTGAGGAAACGTTGGTGGAGGTTTTTTCATAGTAATTTTCATTGGTGTAAATGGATACTTTAAATCTGGGTATTCATGATCATTTTCTTTTTCGATATCCACTTTCTCTTTTTGCGTTTCTATTTCTTTTTGCACATGTGTTTCCAATTCTTTTCCACTTCATAATTGTATCGCTTTGATTTGTTATTTTCCTTGATCTTTAGGATTTGGTTCCACAGTACTAGAAAAAGTTCCTAATGTTCAGTTACTATGCGCAGTAGCGATATGTCCCAATTGATTTTCAATATTCTTAATAGCAGTTCCTTGATTTTGTAATTGATTTCCTTGATTCTACAATTGTTGACCGATGTTTAATATCAGCTCTTCCATAGATGACTTCTATTCCTTAATTTGAGTTTTACTGTTAAATCCTGGAGGATAAGAACGTCTATAATTAACATTTCCTTAGTTGGATGAATTTCCTAATGGATTCACTGGTTTGTTTGCCCATTGTTGATTTGTAGAAAAATAGTTATTCCATTAAAATTTGTTGGATGATTCTTCCAACCTGGGTTATAATAGTTCAAGTATGGGTTGTTGGGTCTAGTAATAGCATTTAAGGTTTCATATGAAGACCTGGGTTATAATAGTTTGAATAAGGGTTGTTGGGTCTATTAATAACATTTAAAGTCTCATGTGTTCCCATTGTTGATTTGTAGAAGAATTGTTATTCCAATTAAAATTTGGATGATCTTCCAACTTAAAGATTAATAATAGTTTGAATATGGGTTGTTGGGTCTATTAATAGCATTTAAGGTTTCATATGAATGTTAAACATCCACAAATTGCCAATGAATTCTCTTCCATCATAGTAGGTGTTGGAGAATAATTCATTACATAATGATCTAATTTCTTCTCTTCCATCATAGGAGGTGTTGGAGAATAATTCATCCCATAATGATCTAATTTCTTTGATACTGCAACAATCTGCGAAGCTAACATAGATATTGCATCAGAATCATGGATTCTAGCTACTCTTTTAGGATTTACCTGTTCAGAGGGCCATTGAAAATTGTTGGTAGCCATCTTTTCTATTAATGAATAAGCCTCATCAAATAGTTTTGACATTAAAGAACCACCAGCCGCAGCTTCTATAATCGATCTAAGAGATCCCACTAGTCCATTATAAAATGTTTGAATTATCAACCAATCTGGTAACGAATTATGAGGGCATTTCCTAAGAAGATCTTTAAATCTCTCCCAAGCTTCATTTATTGACTCTCCATCAATCTGACAGAATGATGTTATGTCATTTCTAAGTTTAGCAGTTTTGGATGGAGGGGAATATTTGGATATAAATTTCTGTGAAAGTTCTCTTCAAGTTCTGATAGATCCTGGTGCTAACAAATTTAACCACATCTTAGTCTTATCCCTCCGTGAAAAAGAAAAAAGTTTAAGTCTAACGACATCATTTCAGACTCTGACATATTTAAAAGTAGCACACAGTTCTAAAAAACTAGCAAGGTGTAAGTTTGGTTCTTCATTTGGTGTACCTCCAATGAATTTGCAGCTACATCAGGATTTTGGATAGATAAGTGAATTTCATCTGTTGTAGGATTTACCTAATCTCGTAGGGGTCTAGGTTGGTGTTCATTCTCTATTCCTTGATTGTTCATGTTGTTTTCCATTGTATCAGAATTTCTAGGTTCTCTTCCTAATCTTCTAATCCTTCTAAGAGTGCGTTCTAATTCCAAATCGTAGGGTATAAGATTTTCAGGTCCAAATTTATGCATACAATTTGAAATCACTACACAGTTATATATAACTAAATATAAAAATAAGTTACAATTCAAGTAAAAATTTTCTAATAATCCTAATTTGTCTATTACTCTAATGGTGATTTTACTCACTCACTCCCCGGCAACGGCGCCAAAAACTTGACCAGCGACTTCATATATGCTTAAAAATATAAGTTAAATATGGACATGATAAATTTTTAATAATTGTAAAGTCACACTTATCAACAAAAGTATACGTATCGCTCAAGTAATATAAGGCTCTAATAGAGTCCTAGATATCGATCCCACAGGGAGTAATTTAGAACTGCAAACTAAGATTTTAGAAAAGCAATACTTTAATCACAACAAAGAAGTCAATTTGCTTATCTGTCACTAATAGGAAATTGAAATAAATATGTAATTTTAATAACTATTAGATAACTAATGATACTAATGAGGGTTTAAATGTGATATTCAACATATAAGAAAGCATCCTTCTCCTTGTAAGAAATTATAGTGAATGGATAAAGTGAATTAGTTCAAATTATATTGTGCCAAATAAAAGCATACCTATTCTTTACCCTTTGATCCAAGCATAAAGAACATTGACTAATCATACGCTTGTTTACTCAATTTGTGGCTAAGCTGGGAGGATACCGCCTCTCACTTTGGAGCTCCCACGTTCCCCTCACCTAAGGGCTAACATCTACATTTTAGCACCCAAACGATAGGACCGAATTGGGGATTTAAGTCTGTCACTCTAAAATCTCCAATTCTAGGCGCGATAATATTATTTCCCAATTTATTTGCACCCAACTTCCAAGGGCTTTGACCTCCCTAAATCGTGGATGTAATCTTCACTTTAGTTGTTAAACTGAACATATTTTAACAAATCAATTGGCCAAATTGAAAGTAAATTAAGATCGAAGTGAAAAAATCATTACAATTTCTCAAAACATTTTCATTTGAAATTAAATTAAGATCAAAGAGAAAAGATCATCACAATTTCTTAAACATTTTCATGACTTCATTTTTAAATCACCATTTCACAAATCTTGAGACAAGGAGAAAGACAGAGAAAACTACTCAGATCTCTTGGGAAAAACGCAAAAAAAACTTAGAATTCATATATTAAATCAAAGTCATACAAACTACAACAATTAAATAACTTATCTCTAATTTCTTCTCAAGAAAACTCCTCAAAGTTCCTCTGAATCTCTTTATCTCTAAGTTCTCCCCAAGAACACTCCTCGAAGTTCCTCTAAATCTCTTTCTTTCTTTACAGTCAATTCCTCTTCGAAGTAGCAAGGAGGAAGAAATCTCTCACTTTCCCTCCACTCTTACAAGCTCTTGAAGAATTCCTCACAATTTTTACACACTATTGGAACCTTTCTAACATCCAGGACCTCTAGACCCCTCTCAATTTTTGGCCAAAATTTTCTTTTAAAGTTGTGGATGAGCTTTCTCAAGAGTTGCCTAAGCATCCCTTCAAAATTTGGCCTTATCAAAAGCTTGAGTAGGCAGAATCGCCAAGCTTGCCATCGGCGGCCTCGAGGGCGTCGTCAGCGGACTTCCGGAGAATTTCGTCATGTAGACTAGAGAAAAACTCGCCATCGACGGCGTCGTCAGCGCCCTAATTCAAATATCCACATTTTGGTCCTTTTCACTCCAAATTTGCTCCTTTTGCATATTTTTGCTCCATTGACCCTAATTCATCATTCCTGCAACAAAACATCAAAAATACATTTCTTTAAAGTACAATATCATCAAAAACAGTATAAAATATGTATGAAAATCTCAACATATTTTCCTTTTGTTAGGAACCATCTGCAGAATTCAATCTGAACTGCCTTCAAGACTTCCCTGCCTACAAGAAGGCTAAAGCTACTACCGTCGTGGCACCTGTCAAACCCACTAGCCCCGCTGCTACCAAGTGGAAAGAAGTGATGATTGATGAGGATCCGACTAAGGGATTAACTGTCCCACCACCTGTGTTGAAATAGGATCAAGTTTGAGGATTGTACCGCTGACCCGAACTCAAAGGAGGAACCGTAACAGAAAAGTTTGAAGGGCCATCAAAGCTTAGGCTCCTGAGAATACACCCGTTGAGGAGGAGCCTCATCAAGTTGAAGAAGTGTTACCGGAAATTTATCCACTGCTGCGAGGAAGTAGATTCCATCCTCTGACAGATACCGATGGATATGAGAGTATCCGAAGGATCGCTTCCACATTACCATCACTTTATGGACACAGTTAGGAGAGGAAAAAGTTAACTCCTATCACTCGAGTTAGTGTAGCTTTCAGAAGGCTTGCTACCAAAGAAGGATGTTCAATTAGCGAGTTACTTAAATGAGTAGGAGATGTAATTTATCCTTGCATGAAGAGGGAAATTTTGAAGGACATCAAGTCTGCCAAACAGTCTGGGGTTAGTTATTTGGCATATACCTTGTAATTCTAGTGTGAGAACTATATATTAGCAAGGATCGTACTGTAGACTGGGCAAGACTTTATTTAAATTTTAGTTTGTGAAGACTTTAAAATTTAGTAAAGTAAATTAATAGTAGAGGAATTTAATTAATCAAAAGGTTAAAGTTCGCCAAGCACGCAACAATTTCATTTAATTTGTAAAGTAGCAAACCAAATCCGAAAAGACACATGAAGAAGAGTCAGGTTAAAGTCTATGTGCGGGACCAACTTCATAATGTTCAATGGCCAGGCAGACTTAGTCCACCAACACATTTATTGAAGGTTCAACCCCACACAAAGATAAAACTTCTAATGAACCCCTGAACATCTCCGTTCAGAGGTGATTGAACAGATGGTCCTGAAGTTCAGAAGAGTTGATTGTACTTACCCAAGAATAAAATGGGTGAAGCATGCCAACAGAAGAAAGGTAATCTAGTCCTTAAGAGACATGGAAACATTACCGAGCATTCCCTAATTTAAATGGTGAGAGAACCTAGTTCCAAACTGACTCTCCAGAAGCTTTCGGTCACCAATTTAGAAGTTTTCGATCATTGGAATGGATATCTTGACTCCTAGTTTTAAAGATGTTTAATTTAATTTATATATATAATTTGGAAAAAGTAGTATTTTATATTTTGAAAATACAAGATCGAATAGATTTCATATGCTCAGTAGTTTAAATAAACAAGCCTACTACCGCAAGCAATGTACATATCCCAAAGGAGAAATACACTACTCACTGATGAGGCTCGGTTAAATAAACTAAAAAATTGATGACATCCGTTTAAATCTGCAAAAAATCATTTTTTATGTTGACCGTTATTTAATACAAAAAATTAAATAAGGTTTATATTAAGTTGGGTTCTTAAAATTTTTATATACGGGCAATCCCCTAAAGTTAATTTTATCTTAGATAATCAATGTCACCTAAAAAAATTTTCCATGAAAATTAGGGGATATTTTTTTCAAGAATTCAATGGGATGGGACTTTTCAAAAGACTGGACAAAGATGTGTGAAAGTGGAATGGCTCAAATTTGGAACATTTTTATGGAAGCCAAATGAAGAACTAGAGGATGTCATGGATCTCGAGGAAAAACTCGATGAATTCCAAAGCTACCTTATGATTTTGCTTCAATTTTAGAGAGAATTATTTAAATGTTACGTCCCGCCATATTAGGGCTTACATTTATTTGAGACGGTCGTACAAATAGCCTAGAAGATGTGAGGATTTAGGTCATAACAAATGACAACCTCATATTCTTAAAATGAGTTAGGGCTTATATTGCACAACGTGATTGTGCATACGCCTAAAGATGAGTTGAGGATTTACATCACACTAGGAGGACAACCTCGAAATCCTGTGGCTTGTTGATTAATTTTTAAGGAAAGATATGTTGTTGTAGATTCTAATGGTGTTGTAGATTATTGTTGTAGATTGTTGTTGTAGAAGGCTACCCAAAAATTTAGCTCCAAGCGCCTTGATGAAGTAGATGTCCTAAAGTTTACGGTTTGAAGGATTAAATGACAAGTTTAGAGTTCCATCATTATAGAGCGACACCAGTTAGGATCCCACGGTTCGCTCACACCAATATCACTATTTTATTTTGAATTTACTTAGCTTAAATGAGTTCTTAAACCCCTTTAAACCAGGGAGATCTCGTTAGCAACCGTGGGTTACCTCCTCCGAAGGACTCCCGTAAATTCAAAAGGACGTTTTATGTTTAGTGTATTTCAAAAGATTTATGGTTACGTTTGAAACAATTTGTTTTAGATTTTTAAAAATGTTGATTATTTTTTTTAAAATGGTTTTGGTTTTTTGCAAAAAAGTATGGTGCACACCCAAGCAGTTATAATATTTTACAGTAAAATTAAATTGCAAAAAGTAAACTGACTTGAAATAAGTAACAATATTAAAAGTGTAACTGTCATCTGCTTGGCATTCCAACTGTCAGATTAGCTTTTGCAACATGTATATAATTTTACAAGAATTTAAATAAATTGCAAGGGCAAATGAAGGTGTATCTAACATACTCCAAACTATGACTTATTGAGTCCCAAAAGATCTTAGTGGATGACTTTAGAACAAATTATACCAACTTCAATTTGTCATTTGGAATATCCAAGAGATTCTAAAGTGTTCGGAGAAAGACCCTGAACCGCTTTAAAGATCACTTGAAACATTTTGAGTTCATTTTGAACTTATCATATTGTTCAATTAATCATCCAATATCAAGTTAAAAAAAATTAACACATTTCTCGGTGAACTTAACAATTTAATTATCCTAAGGATAGGGTACTCAGTTAATCAGTTCATATTTCACTTAAGAGTTATGTAAGTGAATGACCGAAGGGCAAGTTTAAGCCATTCAAGATTTTATAGCCACCACCAAAGTTGGGCTCCTAGTGTTTAGAATTGTCTATCATCAATCATGTTCTCTTTCTAAATCTCTTCAAACAAGTTTAAATATCAGGCCTAGATCACTACCAAGCCCTTAATAATCTCAACAAGAGAATGTGCAATTATTGAAACTATAATTTATGTGATAAATATCTATATAAAATATCATATTATCATCAATTTTGGGTTTAAAATAAGTGAATTATCATACTTCTAGCCTAAGCCCAGCACTTCAGAATCATTCAATCTTGATTAACTTCCAAATCTTGATAATTTAGAAAATTATAATTTTACTCTTATCATGGAATGGTGGCAAATTGGTTTCTATCTTTTAACCCATTATGTTACAATCATCCATAAGTGCTCATTAAGATCAAAATTACCCATTTTCCCCTTTGATTGATTTTAAATTTTGATTAAGGCACAAGAATCTAAAATGACCATTTTTCCCTTGAACCTCTCCACCTCATAACTCATTAAGCATAATCCAAATGACTTTAAAAACTTTAGAGTACCATGTCCATGAGGCAATTGAAACATTAAAGGAGAAATTGTGGTTTTTTTTAATTTATTTTAATTTAAATAACTATCTTAACTTAGAAAATAAGATTTTCAACATTAATTTATTTAATCAATTAAAATGATTTTTTAAGGAAAAATTATTAGAGGTTCACCTAGGTCAGAGTTATATTTTGGCAAACACTCATGATTTTTTTATATATTGAAATTTAATTATATTATATATTTATTTATTGATTTTTAGTGATTTAATTAAAGGTAAAATATGTTTTAATTACAAAAAATATTTTTTTATTAAATCTCTCGGAGTCCAGAAAACTCAGAAGAAAAAATTTTATATTTTTGTGATTTTTTATTTTATTATTATAATTATTTTAGTGGGAAAATAAGAAAAATATATTTTTGGTCTTTAAAAATTTATTTTTAACTTAGAAAAATTGGAAAAAAATTTAATGAATCCTAAGTGATTAGAAAACCATTAGGCACATTTCGAAATATTTTTTGTATTGTTTGAATTTTTAATTATTTTTAATTTAAAATATAGTTCAAAAATGAAGTATTTTTTCAACCATAATTTTTATTTTTCCTAAGTGCCCTTGATCACAAAGAACTCAGAAAACCACTTTTCATAACTTTCGTAAGTGTATTTAATTTTTTTTTACAAAATTACAATTTTTCTCATAAAATCAACCTTAGTGCTCAAACTTAACCAAATAGTCTTAAAATTTAATAATAAGTCAACATGATTTTTCTACACAATGTGGAATTGATTTTATTAAATTTTTATTTATATTTAATTTTTTTAAATTAATATAAATTATAAACATTTAATTAACTATAGAAATGTACAAAATTATTCAAACCATCATGATATTTTTCTTAAGCTCCTCTGACCAAAAGGAACCTACTAAAATTTATCTCATAATTTTTCAAGTGATATTTTGATTTCTATAATTATATTAAGCCAAAATAGCCATCCATACTTCAAAACCAGGGATACAAGCTTAGACATGCTCTTTAACCTTGGAAAAATTAGAGAACATTTTCTCTGTCATGAGAAACAAACCCTAAAAATCTCAAGTTATGGTGAGCAATATCTAATCAAACTAAATTAAATTACTATAGAGAGAATTTAATTAATTAAAAATCATAGAGTCATCAAACAGTTTAATTTTTTATCAAAATTATTCTATGTTATTTACTGTGCAAGAGGGTATTTTGTTTTTTATTTTTATAATTTTTCCATCTTAAGTTATGGATTTTTGAAGATCTGGCATTTAATTAATTCAATAAAATCCTATATTTCTATTTATCTGACCCAGCTCCACCAAACACGTGATGACTCTAAACTCCACATGTGGTGTGTTCTGATTCGATGCCACCATCTGAGTCAGTGCTGACTTGACTCGCTGTTCACGTACCAAGAGTTTGTCGGACGCAATCTCATCTGTCCGTCCCCAATGGCAGAGCCCGTTAACCACATGACTTCAAACCCTATGATCTCTCTTGATACTCTACTAAATCACATGGGGATTATTCCTACACCTTCATCTACTCAAGATGAGCACATTTATATAGTTACAATGCTGTGAAATGAAACTTCACTTTACAATTGGTGAAACTGAGCTCAAAATTAGGGTTACTGGTATATACATTTATCTGAGAGGGGAGGCCTCACTTAGATGCTTGTGGAAGATTCAATGAATTCTCAAAAACCGCCTAAATGTGTAAGTTTCCCCTGGTGTAAGCTCCAAGTACAAGTTCAATGACATGGGGTGCGACCTTGGTCAAAAGCTTGACTAGGGGGTCCAACAGAGGGGGATTTTGATGGGGAACTCCATCTCTTCTTTAGAGGAAGCTTAAGAGCAGTTCAATTTATAGTTATATGGATTTTGGAGGATGGCCAAAATTTTTCCTGGTTTTAAGCTAAAAAATGGAGCTTAGGAAGGGGTAGAAATGGCTGGATGATGGTTAAAATGGGCTTAGGAGGTCTTAAGGGAGCCCTGGAAACAATTTTTTAGAGTTTTCCCAAGGAAATTGTTAGCTCTTATTTTGGCCATGAAGGAGTTGGTTTATATAGAGAGGGAATGGGTTGCTGGCTGGGCTTCAATCCAAGTGTAATTAGATGCTTATGTGAAGGGTTGAAGAGAGTCAAAGCCAATTCTAGTTGGGGAGCTTGGATGGGTGAGTTCAAGTTTAGATTTGAGGGTGGCTCTCAACTTTGGGGTTTTTTTCCACTAGGCCAGTCGGCTAGGGGAGAGGAGGTGCTCACGTAGCTAGGTGAGCCAGTGGGAAGGTTAATGATGATTAACCTTTAATGTTATGGCATGATGGAAAGGATATTTTGGTTTAGGCCAAAAATGGGATGAGATCCCTTAAAGCAAGCGACCATTGGTCCATAGCTCATATAGGGTGGGCTAGGAGGGTCTAGCCTGATCACTAGAGTCTAAATGGTGGTTGTGGTGGCTTTGGTTTGTTCAATTTGATTTAGTTTGGTTAATTATTGTGCATTGGTTCAACTTTGAGCATTTTGGCTTGAAGTCAGGTTTAGCCTTGGCTAGTCATGAAATTGGACTCAATTGATTGACCAAAATGGTGTAGATGATTGTCACAAGGAGTTTAGAAAAGATTTAGAGTGATTTTGAATTGGTTTGGAGTTTCAATTTGAAGGATTTTGGCTCATGATCAATTTTGGGGATGTTGGGTTAGACTTGGGTTTGAGTTATGCTAGAGTTTGGCTAGATCCAAATTAATGGTTCAAATTGGTCCTAATAATTGTTATAAAGAGTTTTAGATATCAATTGAGGAAAAATTTTAGGATTATGGAGCTCAACTTGGTCGAATTTGGGGACATGACTAATTTTGGGCAAGTTTGGAGGTTTTGGTCCAAGTTGATTTTTGAGTGAAATTAAGGCTTGACCAAGGCCAATTGAAAGTTCAATTTAATATGAGGAAATATTGTAAAGAGTTCATGAAGCAAAATTTGGGCAATTAGATAGATTTGGGGGGTTCAATTGCGTGAGATTTTGGTTTTAGTTCAATTTGAGGCTTTTTGGGCTGAGATTGAAATTGGTCTTGAAATTGGGTTGAATTGAGCTTGGTTTTGGTTTCAATTAAGCTTGTAAATGATTAATTTGAGTTTAAAATTGAAATTGGTGAAAATTGGGATCAAATTGGTGAACATTGGGGCAATTGGGCCTTTAAAGGCAATTTGGGGCTTTTGGTCAAAATATGTGAAATTAGTCAAATTGAGTCCAATGGATAGGTTCAAATTGATTTTGAGGATATTTGAAATGATTTTGAAGGTTTTCAGATAATTTAGGTCACCAAGGATATTTTGGTAAGTTTGAAAATTTGGGGTGTTTTGGTTAATTTGGGTAATTTCAAATGGTTTGAGATGATTTGTGAACAAATTTGGGTATTTTAGGTAATTTTGGAAATTTTAGTCAAATTTGGTATTTGAAGGGTAATTTAGTAAATTGGGTAGACTTGGGGGCAAAAGGCTAAGTTGGGTATTATTATAAAATTGGGGTGTCAATCAACCTACTTGAGCCATGGACCAATACAATTACATACTTTGGGTCCTCCATGTGCTGGTCTTAGCTAAACCATAGCCTAAGGCTAGTGGGTCTTGGGGACCATCTACATGAGTCTTCCAAAGGGTTAAGGGATCAAAACTGTATAGGTTTGAGTTTAAGATTATGAGTGAAAGTGTAGTGTGCAAGTGTGTTCAAAACTGACTAAGACCACACCACCCAGGGCTAACCTTAAGGCTAAGTAGTCTTGTGGGGACTCTCCTTGAGCTACCCTATATTGACCCCACCTACTAAGTGCTAGAGGTTTAGATGAATATGTGGAACTTTAAGTTGAGAAAAGAAAAGTTTAAAATTTCTAATGGTGAGGGTTTTTTTTATAGTCCTCTTAAAATAATCAATAGAAAAACAAATCCTATGGCTAGACTTTAGGCTACTAAAGAGGAAAAAGTACACCTCAACCAAAAGTGAGGCCCAATAGGTGTGGTGTGCCGGGCAAGCACACCAGACGTATTGGCGTTGACCGAAGAGACTAATAAAGACAAGACGACTGTCTGAGTCAACACACTCAGAACAATACGAAACAGAGTAGAAGGTTTCAGGTACGGAGTAAACAGTGACTCGTGCCGAGAAAAAAGGAAGGGAATTCATAAACAACCATCAGAGACACTGATGGTCACGATGATTTCAAATCAATGTTAGAAACTTCAACCTTGATTTCAAATTTCAATAGTTTTAGACAGTGAGAATCATGACTTTTATACTGACCCCAAAATGGGAATTGAAATTTGAGTATCAATCCCGGAATCAGAATCGGAAGTCTTGTTCCATATAACGGGGCCTTACACTAATCTCTTGGAATTGGGTAGAGAATCAGATGTAATATTCCATCTAAGGTGGTCTCATACCGATCTTAAAAGATGAGAATTAGATGGCATAATCCATTTAAGGTGGTCTCATACATATCTTAAAAGAATTATGTAGAGAAACGAATACGATACTCCATCTAAGGTGGTCTTAAAATGATCTTAAAAGATGAGAATAGGATGTCATACTCCATTTATGGTAGCCTCATACCAATCTTGAAGAATTGGGCAGAGAATCAGATGTCACACTCCATCTAAGGTGGTCTCAAACTGATCTCAAAACATAAGAATAGGATGCCACACTCCATTTAAGGTGGCCTTATACCTGTCTCGGAGAATTGGGTAGAGAATCAGATGTCATAATCCATCAGATGTGGTCTTAAACAAACCAAAAAAGATGAAAATAAAAAGTCATACTCCATTTAAGGTGGCCTCATACATATATCAAAGAATTGGGTAGATAATCAGATGTCATACTACATTTAAGGTGGTCTCAAACCAATCTCAAAAGATGAGAATTGGATGTCATACTGGATTTAAGATGGCCTCATACTTATCTCAAAGAATTTGGTAGAGATTTAGATGTCATAATCTACTTAAGGTGATCTCAAACCGATCTCAAAAGACGAGAATAGAATGTCATACTCCATTTTAGATTGCTTCATACCTATCACAGAGAATTGGGTAGAGAATCGGATGCCATACTCCATCTAAGGTGGCCTCATACCAATCTCAAAAGATGAGAATAGGATGTAATACTCCATTTAAGGTGGCCTTATACCTACCTCAAAGAATTGGGTAGAAAATCTGATGTCATACTCCATCTAACGTGGTCTCAAACCAATCTCAAAGGATTAGAATAGGATTTGATACTACATTTAAGGGGGCCTCATACCTATCTCAAGGAATTGGGTAGAGAATTGGATGTCATACTTCATCTACGGTGGTCTAAAACCAATCTTAAAAGATGAGAATAGGATGTCATACCCCATTTTAGTTGGCCTTATGCCTACCTCAAAGAATTGAGAAACTGATTATCGGTATTAATCACAAGAACATTGTTAGAATATTGTAGAGAATTTCTGGTGATGAGCTCGTAGATATGGAGAATGGTAAGATTGACAGTGGTGAGGGAAAAAAATTATAGGATTTTGTGAGGAGTGTGAAACTCCGTGAAATTTGTGACAAATCATAGCATACAAAGAAATTCATTATTCAAAAAGGGAGAGTGAGTAACCTTAAACTCGAGAGAAACAAACTCATCAAATTTATCATTTTCTTGTTGTCTTTATCATATTTAATTATCAAAGTATATATTTTCGAAAGTTATTTTTCGTGGGTTTTTTTTTTCAAAAATTTTATTTTAATTTTATTACCATACTTTTGTTGTATTGTTTTTTTTTTCATTATAATTTAGAACGAACGTGTGGTTATGTGGCTTTTTATCAATCACACAAAAGGGAAATTTAACAAATTCATTGAAATCTGGAAGAAATTTGGTTAATTTACTTCAAATATATGGTACAAGTTGAATGCATGCTGAAGTTATCGAAAAATGCCATGTTAAATACATTCTGAAGTATTAAATGCTGAGTACATTGAATAAATTGGACACAACTAAGATATTTCATATCACATCTACCATATCATGATGTAGAAGAAAAATTGTTATGAAGCATCTATCTGTCTGTCCTCTGCGGCGAGCTTCTGATCAAGCTAACCTATTAAGCCACGTTCCATGATAGAAATTCCTTTCATGTGTACTTAGAGGGACAACCTTCTCATAGCTCGTACGAGCACAGATCTTCCAATTTTGGGTCCAAATGTAATCAATATGGTAATTTACTATGATTCATTCTTGTCAATGTCACACTGTGGTGCGTACTTCCGGGATGCTGTGTTTTGCTAGATCTGCTCCATTTCCTTTCAACAATATAACTGAACCCTCTGGCAATGAAACCTCAACGCATCCACTGAATTCTCTAGGGCCAACAAAATCAATTTATTTTTCAAATATAATGTTACTCCTTATCATGAATGTCACCGTGCAAAAGGTCCTTACAACATCATTGTGATTAATATGCAAAGGGATGCAGTCTCCTTCATCATAAATGTTGATTATATAGCCATTTGAGATGCAGCCTATCGGTAGTATGCTCCAACTGACCATTCTTTTGAACATTCTTTTTATTTTGAAAGGAAGAGGATCCACCTCATCGTATCTTAAGATTCCTAAGGGGTTCCCTAACCTATCTTTGATAAAGTTGTAGCAACAATCACACTGATTGGTCATCCTGCCTTTCCCTCGCATCCATTTTCACAGATTTGAGTAAGTCTTTTTTACTAACAAACTGGCTTGAATTCTGTCTCTCAAGTCAAATACACAGTCGAGAATCCTTCTTTCATCATTTTCGGAGAAAACTCTTGTATACAGTTCCAATCCTTCCAAGATGTTGACAAATTTCACTTGAATTTCTTCATAAAATTAAAATTCTCTCTTCTTAACTGTATTTATTCTTTCTAATTCTGCCGTAATAATCCTTTGCAATCGTTGGGGCTGTTCCCTCATTTCAATGTCTTTAAGAAAGCATGTCTGACTTGGCTCTGTATGTAGTGGAATATATCACTCATCATCTGGGTGCGCAACCTCTTGGCACCCTGTATCAGTGGTTGTATATTCTTTGAAGGTACTATTATGCCCCAAATGGAGAACATTACATCTTGGGCACTCCACGAATGATCTTGATGTTGATGCTTGTATGGAAATTCGAATGTTGCACATCGAGCAATCCTTGCAAAGCTCATTTGGAATTTATGATAGTGTCTGCTCTGCAACAAACTCTGAGTCATGCATGGGTGGACTGGTAGAAGTTTCCCTCATGCATGGGTCATAAATTTTCCCCTCAAGAACTGGGGTAAGTTTCACTTCTATTTCTTGTATACGTCTTTTCTCCTGAAGTAAGAAAGCTCACTGCTTGCGGTGGTTGACATTACGATGTTAAGTTCTTCTGAGTGGCACATCTAACACTTTTTCTTTATTAGCACTGATTAAATTCCCCATTGGTGCAATTACCATGGACTGTAGATGTCTGATTCCTTCCATTAGATATTGTTGTGATACTGCTTTCTTCCTCTTTAGTGAGGAGTCTTCTTTGGTACAAATTCTTAGCAGTGATGGTAATCCTTCTTTCTCCCGGTGCTTCACTATGTTCATTAAGGGGCCCTTGTAGTCCACGTTGACTTGACCAAAGTCCAAGTCAAAGTCTATGATGCCACTCTGGGCTGCTCTTTCCTTATTCTGTGTGAGATTGAAGCTGTCTCTAAAAGTTAAAATCAATTTTCAGCCCGACATCTTTATGTAGAAGACAAAAAAACATCAGTGTGCTAAAATTTGAAACGAACAAGAACAGGTTATTAAAAGTGTTTTAAATTTAGAAAAATTAAATTATTTAATTATTTTAATTTAATTTAGTGAAATTTCAAAATTAAAAATGAAGAAAATTATGGTAGACAAATTCAAAAATTTTCACTTTATTGAAGTTAATTTTATTACAAAACATTGGACACAATCACGGACACTCACCAAGTAAGCAACCCCAAAGCAAGCAACATTTTCAAAAATTAATTTTAAGCAACGTATGTCGTGTATTATATCTTCAAATATCGGCCATTAACTAGCAACACAGGTCTTTCACCTTAAAAATCCACCAGCTGGTAAGATCCTCCTGAATAGAACTTCTCTATGACAAATGGTCCCTTTCAAGTCAGTTTGAAGTTTCCACCTATCTTGCAGTGTGTAAAAATAGGTCTTTTGAGAATGAGTACAAGGTCAGCAACTTTAAACAAACTTAGGCGAACCAATTTATCATGAGCTTGCACCACCATCGCTTGATAGATTTCCTAATTTTGTTGTGCTTCTAATCATTTTCCATTGAGACTTCCCAACTCTTCAAGTCTGAGTATTGCACTTTCTTTTGCTGTAATCTAATTGGTGATACCAACTCTAAGAGACGTGTTTGGACTTCTAGAGACAGTATGGCCTCGGACCCATATACAAGTGCATATGGGGTACATTGAGTTGGTGTTCTGAAAGTTGTCTGGTATACCCACAAAGCTTCAAACAGTTTATTATGCCATCCTTTTTTATTATCGTCCAATGTCTTCTTTAAAATTTGCACGAGTGTCATGTTGAAAGCATCGGCTAAGCCATTTTCCCTGGGATAGTAGATCGTAGAGTATCTCAATTCTATCTCATAATAGAATACCATAGTTATATCCCCGAGGAATCCTTTATAAGGTCACATTAGCGATATGTTCCAGTAACTTCCTCGTGTACCGATGGTATTTTGCTAGCCTAAGCTTCAAAATCTTATACTGTCCAATAACTTGTTGGAATACAAGTTGTGAGTCGCCATAAATGGCAATGTCTATTATTCTATTAACATTGCCAACTCCAATCCGGTGATCAGTGCTTCATATTCTGCTTCGTTGTTCATATATGGCTCTATCAGGTGGTATGAGAATATAAACAGTCTCTGATCTGGCGTAATGAAAATAAAACCAATTCCTGCTTTATCTGGTATAATTATCTCTACTCCTTTGTCCTTTCTAGCTGATGAAGCTCCATCGCAGTACATTCCCATTCTTTAGCACAGTACGGCTCTTTTTGGAGTAGCTGTTCATCTGGTAGCTCATCATTGAGAGGGGACCTAGCTGGAAGTGGGTGTGCTGCAATAAAATCTTCTAAAATATGTCCTTTGATAGAGTGAAGGGGAACAAAAGTTATATTAAATTGCAATAAAATCATCGATCGTCTTATTAAACATCTGAAAAGTGTTGGTCGGTTCATCAAATATTACAATGAATTAACTTTCAAAATAAAGGTTAAAACAGCATGTAATGCCTAAGCTTCTGAGCGGTGAAAATTAAAGATATACAATGTTTCTCAATAGTTAGATAATGTACCTTTATCGGTATTAGACTATGACTCAAGTAATGAGGTGTGTTTCCCTTACCTTCGTCATTAACCAGAGCTAACAAGGCTCTGAGAGAGTCGTATAAAGCCACAGTATAAAGAATCAAAGGTCTTCCTGGGATAGAGGCTGCCAAAATAGGTGTCATCAAATATTGCTTAACATGCTAAAAGGCCTGCAGACATTTCTCTTCCCAAAAGAATTTGGCTTCCTTTTTAATTAATGTAGAGAAGGGTTGACACCTATCCTAGAGATTAGAAATAAAGTGTCCTAGATATGTCAATTTTCCTTGGAAGGAACGAAGTTGTTTCATGGTTTTTGGAGGAGGTATTTTCAAGATAGCTTTAATATTATTTGGGTCAATCTCAATTCCCTGATGACAAACAATGAATCCTAAAAATTTCCCGAAGGTAACGCCAAAGTCGCATTTTAAGGGATTCATCTTGAGATTATATTGTCATAATCGTTCGAACATGATCCTCAAATCATACAAATGGTTTATTTTCTATTTATTTTTGATGACCAAGTCATCCAAGTAGCACTCCACTTGGTTGTGAATGAGGTCATCAAATATCTTTATTATTACTCATTGATATGTTGCTCCGACATCTTTCAATCTGAATGACATTACTATGTAGCGAAAGATCCCGATTAGCATTCTAAATGTTGTAAGTGTTGCATCCTCTTGTTGACCTCACTTTTGGTTAAGGTCTAGAAACTTCTTTAATAGCCTAGGTCTAGCCATAGGATTTTCTTATTGACTAGTCTTAGAAAACTAGAAGAGGTACCCCACCATTAGAAATTCAAAACTCTTCTTTTTACTCAACTTGAAATTCCACATATTGATCTTAACCTCCAACATTTAGTAGGTAAGATCATTATAAGAG
>JXCR01122707.1:0-11883 GCA_002079205.1 Phalaenopsis hybrid cultivar | reverse complement strand
TTTCAAGGGAAAACAATTTTGGGATATATAAACTGCAGATTAAGGGGGGTATGAGAGTTCAGTATTAGTAAGGTATTTGATGTCTTGTTAAAGATTTAGGTGTAATATAAGTAAAGATCAAAACTTAAATGACAGATGTAAATACATAAAAATTATACTGTATGCTAGTGAATTCCCCAGTGAAATAATAAACCTGAGTTTTAAAATAATGACTGCAAAGTAAATTACATATTACAGATTTGAAATAGCGGCCATAAACAAAATGAATAATGAAGTAAAATGAGACCGTTGAGTGCAAACAAATCACTTATGCTTTAGTAAACTGCTAGGGAGAATGCAGTACAAATGAAGATGGAAAGCCATCAAATACTCAATCATGTTTCTTAAAGAGAAATGGTTCTTGGCTTGTATAATCGAAAAGCAATATAAGAAATTAAAAAGAGTCCGAAAGAGAGATTAATTAATACTTAACGGATAGCTCATACATTATTAATCCTTCTAGCTGATGTTTCTAAGCAAATATGCAATTTTGATGGGTGCATAAGTCGTCACCTTTGAGAGGAAGATATTATGAAAGGTTTGTCAAATAAATAAAGTAGTACGCCCAATACACTGCAGACAAAACAAGGTTCAAGGGAGAAAAAGCGATTGTCGAAATAAGGTTGACGGTGATTGACCAATGCAAATGACATTATATGGCAAAGAAGACAAAAAAAAGTTATTTAGATAGGATGAATCATAAACACTTGCATTTGCAAACTAATAAAAGTCCATACGAGTATAAAAAGCTAAAGAGAAATCTAAATAGTTAATATCCCCAGATTACTTTAATTCGAGCTAGAATAGTTATTGTGGATTATTTCAACCCATATTAAAAGACTTTGGAGACTCAGTTGAAATGTATATAGACTCTAGGACTAAAATGATCCCTTGCAAAAGTTGGGGATCATTTTGACATTTTATTCATTATAAATTCATCATCAAGTTGGTGTTTTTAGATATTTGCTTTCCAAGTTTAGCAATCCATTATGCATGGCTGATTAACGGTCCTGATGTCACGATGGTTACATAATTGCCACTGGCAGGCCCAAGGCACTGCAGCAAACAACTGAAAATGCATGGCGCCCAGCTCTCTCATTGGATAAAAGCTCCATCTCCGCGTTTAGATGGTGTTTGAGCCCGCACTTCATAAAAGTACAGGCCACAAGAGCACTTTATAAATGTATCATAATACATTTTCCAAATAAAAATACAGCACAAGCTTCTGGGTAGTAGAATGCATGGTTTTACACGCTAATGATGTCAGGTTTACCGCTAAAAAATAATGAAAATTAATGAGATTCAAATTATAAGAAATATTACTGCCGAGGAGAAATATCACGTGTATTATTGGTTGAGGTACTAGTACCGACATATAGGCATATAGGATGAGTACAGACAGGAGCAATAGAGAGAAAAATATACTCAATTATGAGGATAGAAAATAATAATACAAGCATATCTTTCTAAAATGGCATATTTCAATCATTTCACACAACGATTTAGTATTTCTACACTAATACACTTTCTAAATGTGTCATAACACAATTTCCAAATAAAATTACACTAATAGTTTGGCACAAGCTTCTGGGTAGTAGAATCTATGGTTTTGCACGCTAATGATGTCATGCTTACGGCCAAAAAACAATGAAAATTACTGAGATTCAAATTATAAAAAATATTACTGTCGATGGAGACATATCACATGCATTATTGGTTCAGGTATTAGTACCAACATATAGGCATACAGGATAAGCACAAACAGGAGAAGTAAAGATAAAATATACTCAATTATGAGGATAGAAAATAATAATACAAACATATCTTTCTAAAATGGCACATTTCAATGATTTCACACAACAATTTAGTACTCCTACACTAATACACAGTGGATACATCAATAAATACTAGAAAAATGAAGAGCTGTGAAAGCTTTAAAAAAGATATCAAATAAATGTTATTCACTTGAAAGTGTTCTTCGGAAAAACTGTCTTCAATGAAGTGACAATCTACTTCAATAAAATTAGTTTTCTAATGAAAATAGAATTGCTTGCAACAAAAATTGCCGATGATTATTACAGTTAAAGATCATAAGCTTTGTAAAAGGAAAATCAAATTCATAAATGAGGTTCTAATCTACAATGTTTTACAGGAAAAAGGAGCCATAAACTCGTGTTTGGCTAGCATTAGATCGAACTAGAACAATCCATATCTAACATTTTTCAAAACACAAGATTTCTACCCACAAAGGTAATATCCTGAAGTAGAGTTTTAGTTCTCAATAGATATTACATAATCTACATGAAAAAAAGCCTCAATCATTAAAAGATTATATTTTAAATAGGATGATCTTTCTCAAGAATTTCTTGATATATCCTAAAATTCATATGACAATATCACAATTATAAATGCATGAGATTTCCCAAAAATCTAATATTTGTCAACCAAGTGCTCATAATTGTAATGAAAGTATAAGATCAAGCATTTATATGAAGATGTCACATCAGTTGGAGCACTACATAAATGACATATTCCAAGGTGGCTCCTCAAGAGTAATTGGAAAATCCTCCCGGGAGGTTGCTCAAGAAAGCCTTATCATGGGGATTACCTTGGGATCCTCTCGGCTTGGCTCAAGAACCTAACTAGCATAACTTTCTCATCCAAAGTACACTACAGAGATCTCCACCAACACAAAGTGCCAAGAAGCATTTAAGACGATCTTAGAAAATCATGTGAATCTATCAAACTATAAAGCACATTCAACGCAGTGTATCGTTGCCCAAATTGAATAGTGAATTCACAACTAGTCATTCGATAACATGGCAATAAATTATCAACTCCTCTTGTTTAAAATCCTAGTCCTTTCACTTTATCGTACATATGAAAAGGGCCTCAGCTCGTTCCTTGCTTCATCAATGTGCCGACATTGTTAAGTCTACATCACTACCATAAACAAGTAGGCTATCATCATTACAGAATTATGAATCAAGAGAATTAATTTTGGCTATAAAATTCCCATCATCCAATCATTCAAGTGTTACTGATTCTAGCTCATCTACTCATAAAAAAACTCCTAAATAACACTCAAGCAATCACCACCTTCAAGTACTATCCAAGATTTTGTTGTAATTTTGCCAGGATTTATTTCGGCCTTTAAAATTGATGGCAACAATAATAAGGCCCTCCTCGAGGAATACGCTACTAATTTTCATCCTATCTCTGATAGAAAACCCAACTTGTGTGATGCAAGAGCTTCATGCCTCACCGTTGCAGTGACGCGGGCATAAAGAGCTNCCATAAACAAGTAGGCTATCATCATTACAGAATTATGAATCAAGAGAATTAATTTTGGCTATAAAATTCCCAGCATCCAATCATTCAAGTGTTACTGATTCTAGCTCATCTACTCATAAAAAAACTGCTAAATAACACTCAAGCAATCACCACCTTCAAGTACTAACCAAGATTTTGTTGTAATTTTGCCAGGATTTATTTCGGCCTTTAAAATTGATGGCAACAATAATAAGGCCCTCCTCGAGGAATACGCTACTAATTTTCATCCTATCTCTGATAGAAAACCCAACTTGTGTGCGCAAGAGCTTCATGCCTCACCGTTGCAGTGACGCGGGCATAAAGAGCCGTGGAATCCGATCCCACAATTGCTTCATTCGGATTGGATCGGTCAAGACCTAGGAGGGGCAGCCGGCACTCCCATGTTGGTTTGACACCTCCTTTCCATAAAGGGATCCAATCCTAAGTATCTAGGGCTTATTTATGTGATTCCTTTGCTTTTTGTTTTCAATTTTGACATATGTTTTCTATCAGGACAGTCGGCGGTGTCCTCATTCTCCCTTCTAAGGTTGTATACAAAGGCGGATGGTGCTCCGGCAGATGCTCGTTCTCGCGATGGTATTTATCGCCAGCTGTTCCATCCTCTGTATTCCTCCTCTCACTGTTGCCACCGACTTTTTTCACTGTTGGAACCACCAAACAACATTTCCCACCAACTCCCATCCCTTCCAGTCATTTAACCCCTGTTGTCATTCATTCCAGCTATCCGTCTTCGTTGTCCAATCATCCTCCTCGCCATCGCATCCTTGGGACAACCCTCCCTTGGTTATTCCATGCATTCCATACCGCTGTCGCCGACATTCCTGGTTGTTTTCCTGCTATTGCAGCCATCAAGATCGCCCATTCCACAACCTTACCACTATCCTTACCTTTCCCAATCTCTCCAGCCACCACCCCTCACCTTCTTAGGCATCATCACCTTCAGAATCTGTGCCCTACCCCCTTCCCACATGTTGTCATCATCCAGAACAGCAGTTCCACATCTTATTTTTTGCTTGTTAGTTGTTGGAACCTTGAAAATCACTATCTTCCTGTTTTTCAATTGGCTGATCAGCTCGTCCACCATCTCACCACCTTCTGACCCCTTGCAGACCACCACCACCACCCCAAGATCCTCCCTGGTTTAAGTTTGTGTAGTCATTTGTTGTAATTTTCTATTTCAACGTATCATTATGTCGTTTTTTGTAATTTACGGTTGTAACTACCTATTATTTTTAGCAAGAATAATTCTATTTTCTATTGTGGTTTGAGTTAACTTCCACAATATCTCTAATTCGTTTTTCCTTTCAATTTAAAGTAATGATTTTATACCTCAAGATCCTCCCTAGTTTAAGTTTGTGTTGTCATTTGTTGTAATTTTCTATTTCAACGTATCATTATGTCGTTTGTTGTAATTTACGGTTGTAACTACCTATTGTTTTTAGCAAGAATAATTGTATTTCCTATTGTGGTTTGGGTTAACTTCCACAATATCTCTAATTCGTTTTTCTTTTCAATTTAAAGTAATGATTTTATAATTATTCTCCCATCGAATGTAATCGCTTTACTATAGTTGTAGAATTATGTGTTTTCTATTTAGATTTATCCCCGTTTATTTCTCTATTATTATGTTTGTAGTTCTTTCCTTATGTGTTTGTTGTATCTCTGGTAGGTTGTAATTATAAGAATTATGATTGTCCTAAAGTTTACACTCTATGTAATGAGAGGAGTTTTGATTTGACGATTAGAGAATTAGAGAAATATCTGCCCCATTTTTCTACGCGGTATCAGAGCCTTAGATCAAATCCTGGCTTCGTTCTCTCAACGGGAACACTCCCGATACAGGAAACTCCTTGCAGTTGGACCTTTCCCTGCACAGTTGCAATAAACGCCTTTCTAGAGCAACCGAAGTTCCGTCGGACCACCTTTTCCAGTTCAACCACTAAAAACTTCTTCCTTACACAGCAACAAGTTCTATCAGACCTTTTGCATCTGAACTTTTCCTCTCCTTCCTGTTGGAACTCATTCCTGCAATCATCCTACCGGCCGGATCTCACTCCTGCAATCAATCGACCGGTCGGATTTCACTCCTGCAATCAACCTACCAACTAGATCTAGTTCTACTCCACAGGTTTGGGACAAAATTGACCACTTCTTAATAGTTGGAGAACTATTTTGGGCTTTTTCTCGATAATATTTATAAACCTTTTGGGTAGGAGCATAATCAACAGCACATTTTTTTAATTGGGTCTAAATTTTCATTGATCATGACTATAAATGTGAACAAATATAACACACTAAAATATTTTTAAGGAAAAAGAATATGAGAGCCGATTTGTTGGGTAACTTTTATGAAAAAACACCAAAATGTGTTTCATATTTTAAAACATTATTAAATGTTTTATTTATGATGATTGTAGCAGTAAAAAAAGTTTCAACCAAAAAATATTTTGACACCTGATTTGTAAACAACAATGCCCAGGCTACTTCTAATAAGTGCTTATTTTTTCTTTTGAGCTACTTTTAATAAGTGATTATTTTTTCTTTCAATATTGTGGAGTGTAGACATAAGAGCTTTGATAAACTATTCTTTTAAAAAAAAAATTGACCAAAATTTTTTTTTTAAATACTCTCGGTCATTATCACTCTGTAATATTTGAATAATTATTTGAAATTGTGTTTGTAACATGGCGTAAAATTTTTTGAATATTATTTTCCTGTCGGAAATTTTTTCATTAAATACATTTGACTTAACCTCATGCGATCACTGGTAAATGTCACAAATATTTTTTTTTCAAAGTATATAACTTGTTTAGAATGACCCCATATATCAATATGAATCAAAGTAAATGTAGTTGGAAAAAATAAAAAATAAAAAATAAATAAAATAATAATGTAGTTGGTTTGTAAATTTAGGGAAGAAAATACACATGATGATATTTGACAAACTGACAAACTTCACATTAAAAATATAACATTTTTATTCTAAAATAAACAATAAAATAAAACTGAAAATTAGGATAACCTAACATATAATGACAACATAGTATCATTATCTTTGGAAATGAAACTAGAATTTAAACAAATGCTTTAAAATGTCTATTTGCATCAAATCTATTATCAAAATAATAAAATTCATCCTTTTCGTTAGCATTGTTAATCATTCTCCAAGTGGTCAATTCTTGAAGCACACAATAAGAAGAGTAGAAATTAGATTGACAATGATGATAAAAAATAATATTAGTAATGAACAATAAATTATAAGATAAATTGGGAACATGGAGCACATCACGTATGATTAACAATGAAGTGAGTTTGACATTTCCTATCCCACCAATTACCAAAAGTGAACAATCGATAATTTTGGACTTTTTATTACCTGCACAAGAGTTATAGGATGAGAATACTTTAGAACAATTGGTCAAATGATGAGCTGCACCATAATCAATTAGCAAAGAATAAATAAAATTAAGATTAACACCTAACAATGCAGTGACTGGAGAATTACCCTTTTGTATTAAAGAGCAACACAGAGTCGGTGACAGTATTGAAGATTGAAATAATATGCGGAGGTGCTCTAATTGCTCCTTTGTGAAAGGAATTGCATCCGAATTGGTGGAATGCTCATGAATTTCATCAACATTGGCTTTTAAGCCCGACCTTCACGCTTAGATTTTGGTTTTCAATTTGCAATTTTACCATGAATTCCCCAAGATATATCTCCTTCATATGTCATGATTATAAAAATACTCGCACCATGATTTCTTTCCCCCTTTTTTATCAATATTAAAATCCCTTGACACAAGAGTTGAGTTTTCATGTTCAGGGTGCGACAAGGTTTCAGAATTAATGGAAACATTAGAACCGATAAAATTTTATTAGGTGTCTGTCATAGCTAACTTGTATGACATACTCAAAGGAGAAAGAAAAGTACAGAGACACACAAGTAGAGTTCAATCGCTATTTATTGTGTCTGGGAGCCTTTATCGATGCTAAAAGTTGAGATAAAGTAGAAACCCTTCCTTCTGTGGCAGACCCAACGTCTTGATGCAAAAGCCTCGATGCCATGACAAAGCCAGTCCAAACTCTTGACGACTAAACAATGAGTTGTGGTGGAATGAAGCCATTCCAAAATTCTCGATATGAAATGAACCTGTGTCAAAACGAAGCTAATCTAGAACTCTCGATATATAAGGAACCTGTGATGGGACAAAGCCGAATCAAATCCCACTGCAATCCAAAACCATCAATCCAAAAAAAGGGTACAAAGGGAGCCATCATTTTATCTTCTTCAACCAAGGACGTCAACAAAAGACATGCCTCATAACCTAATGGTAGTCTCGAGTTCAGTCTTCAACTTCGTACCCAACAGCTGTAGGGTGATTTAGGGCTCAAAAATCATGTAGTTTTAAGAGAAATAAAGATAATGATTCATCTTCATTTTCCTAATATTTTGTCACAAGATAAATAGTAGAATGCCACCACAATATAAAATCCACAAAATTCCCATGCTATAAAAATGAAATAGAAATTACCAATGATTGATAATTCTAAACGTAGAACTACTAAAAATAGAAAATAATAGAAATAGAAAATACCAAAAGCAAAAAATTCTGACAATTATTAACCATTAATTTACTTTCTTCAACTTCTCCTTGCTTTCCAATGCCTCACTAACACAAAGAAGTGGTTCTTCTTTGTCTTTATATCCTTTCAACATTTGTACCAATCACTAAGAATAAGTGCTATGATGCCAGTTTTATCCCTAGACCACCAACTTAATTAAGATTTCTTTGTCGTAGATAGGTTTTTTCACTTATTTTATTTTTTCCTCCAATGAACCAAAAAAAGAAAGCATTGCTTTTGAGCTGGATGACTTCAAAACAGCATCATAATCAATTCATCCATTATTTTTAGAGCTAGAATGAATTCTGAACTCAGTTCAGCAATTGGAAGACTTGTACATTGCAATGACAGCAAAATTTGACATGCAGCAGCAAACAAGAAGTAAGCAGCATAAGCAAACGGAAAGGAAATCAGCAGCAACAGCAAGAACAGCAAGACAGCAAGCATTAGTTAGAAATAAGGGGCGTCAGCAGATGGAGCATCGCAGGCCAGCAGAGGAAAATTCACAGCATCAGCCATAGCAAAGAAAACGGATAGGAAAGAGAGCAGCATCAGCATCAGCACTTCAATGGAAATCTGTACGAAACAGAGAGTACCAACACACTAATACAGAGCACAGCAGGGAAAAGAAGATGAAATAAAAAAGAAAAAGGAGATTTCATTGATTTTTTTTTTTTTGCATGATTTCAAACCTTTAAATAGATAATTACAGCTCTGTTTGCTTAATCCATGCCTACACAAACTCCGTCTAAAAGGGAAAAACCCTTCACACAAATACCAACAAGATAAATTCCAATTAAATCATCATTCATGACAAAATTACCTAAATCTAGGTTTAAATTAAAATACACACTTATCCAAATAAGGGGAAAAAAAATCAAATTCATCATTATCATATTGTAATTTAAAACTTGATCGAATAGCCAAGCTTTTAAATTCTTGATCACCCTCATATGATACAAATTGACGATCTAATTGCACCTACAGACTCCTAGTTACATCATCTTCAATCTCGATCGATTTATTTGCGAATCACCGCATTCAATATTTTTTCTAAGAAAATTGGGTCATTAAAACATTAACAAATATGACAATTTGATCTTTCCACGATTAGATACTTAAATTATAACTAAAAGTGATTTACATGATCATCAACTTGATCTCATCCCTTGCTCAACTGCCAACTTCAACACTTACACCTATTATCTTCTTCACAGTGAGATCCTAAGAGACACGGTAGAAGTATAAAAAGTATTGAGCAATTACAAGTTAACAAGGTATAGGTAAAAGATTGATAGAAACTATGAGACATATAAAATATTATTTAAGATTACGAAAGAATAAAAATAGACAGATCCTTTGCATATAGCTAAAGAAGAGCTGCCAATAAAATAACAGGTGGGAGGGAGGTCATACAACAACAACAAGCTTATATCCCACTAGGTCAGCTACATGAATCCTTTTTTCTCCATTGCGTCTTATTGAGTGTCATTTTTTCATTTAATTCTAATAAATTAAGATCGTTTTTTATACAATATACCCAAGTCTTTCTAGCTCTACCTCTCTGTCTTTTTTAACATAAGTAGAATCTAAAACATCTATTCTCCTAATCGGATCATCAGATGATCGACGTTCAATGTGACCAAATCATCTAAGACGACTCTCTAATTTTTTCCACTACTGGAGCTACACCAACCCTATCACGGATATATTCATTTCGCATTTTGTCTCTAAGTGTAAAGCCACTCATCCACCTAAGCATTCTTATCTCAGCAAGACTTACCTTAGTTTTATGCTTCTCTTTAAAGGCCAACATTCAGCACCATAGAGCATTACAGATCTCACCACCATCTTAAATTTTTTTCCTTTCAGTTTAAAGGGTACATTTCTATCACACTATATAGGCCCGAAGCATTCCTCCACTTCAACCAACCAACTTGAATTCTACTAATAACATCCCTATCTATATCGCCGCCACTTTAAACAATAGACCCGAGATATCTAAAGCTTTCACACCCTTTAATAATTTGATAACCCATAGTTACAACTCTATCACTAGAGCTACTACTGCTAAAATTAGATTCCATGTATTCAGTGTTAGTTCTACTCAAACGAAGGCCTTTAAACACCAATGTAGACCTCCATAATTCAAGTTTTTACTGAGCTTTTTCTCTAGCTTTATCCACAAGAAGGATATCATCAACAAAATGCATAATCCAGTAAGAGCATTCATAACTAAAGAAAAAAAAATATAAGCTTAAAGCCGATCCCTAATATAATCCAACTAAAATAGGAAAATATTTGGCCAATTCTCCTTCTCTTCGAACACAAGTAATAGCTCTAGTATACATATCTTTAATGACTTGAATATAAGTCATATCAACACATTTCTTCTCTAAAACTCTCCAAAGGATTTCTTAGAACTTTATCGTAAGCTTTTTATGAATCAATAAAAATCATATCCAGATCCTCATTATTCTCTCTACACTTCTCGATAAAACCTCTCAATAAATATATAACTTCCATATTAAACTTGTCTGACATAAATCCAAATTGATTATGAGAAATCTTTGTAGTATGTCAATCTATGTTCAATTACCCTCCCCCATAATTTTAAAGTATGACACATCATTAATTCCTCTATAATTTGCACACTCTTGTGCATCCCCTTTTTCTTAAAAATGGGGGCCAAAGTACTTTTTATTCACTCCTNGTTCAATTACCCTCCCCCATAATTTTAAAGTATGACACATCATTAATTCCTCTATAATTTGCACACTCTTGTACATCCCCTTTTTCTTAAAAATGGGGGCCAAAGTACTTTTTATTCACTCCGCAGGCATTTTTTTAGTTTTAAAAATAATATTAGAGTTCAGTAAGCCAAGAAACTCTCAATTCTCCTAAAAATTTTCACACTTCAATTGGGATATCATCAGGTTCTACAGAATTTCTACACCTACTTTTCTTGAAAGCTTCCTCAACTTTTTTAGTACTGCGACAGTAAAACTGAAATATTTTATTATTATTAAAGATATTAAAATCGCTAAGGTCGACTGTATTTTCAGAAATTTCATTGACAAGTTTATCAAAATAATTCACTCACCTATGTTAAATANAGCTTCCTCAACTTTTTTAGTACTGCGACGGTAAAACTGAAATATTTTATTATTATTAAAGATATTAAGATCGCTAAGGTCGACCGTATTTTCAGAAATTTCATTGACAAGTTTATCAAAATAATTCACTCACCTATGTTAGATATTTTTTTTTTAAGAAAAGCATTTTTTATTTTCATCTTTATTACACTTTGGTTGATTTAAATTTTTACTTTTTTTCTCTTTATTTGACTAGTTTATATATATATTTTTCACCCTATTTAGTATATAATCTATTATAAAGATCACTAAAAGCAAAAAATTTAGCATCACAGATTATTTTCTTAGACTCCCCATGGGTCATTTTATATATATTTTTTAAATTCTCTAAAATTTTACATTTAAACTAATTTTTATAATATAACTTGTATTTTATCTTTTTTGCACATTATCATTCCACCACCAACTATTTTTATTTATAGAAACAATGTGGGAGAGAGGTCATAGTAAGAGGAAAAAAAATTGTCGCTTATCTGTCATATAAAAGAAAGCACTAGAATCTAAAACATAAAATATACTAATAAGGACAACTTAGCAGACCCAAAGGTACCGACACGAGATGCTGAGATAGATGCCTGAGATTGTTGAAGCAAATGATCATAATCTTCCTAAAAGAGAGCAACTAATCCAAATGATGTGGCACCGAAGGATTCATGAGGATTGGAACTCTTGTGGAAGTACGTTGATCTATGGAAAAATACAATAATGGAGGATAAATAATGTGACTGCAATG
>JXCR01122701.1:3795-24648 GCA_002079205.1 Phalaenopsis hybrid cultivar | reverse complement strand
GGCCCGGGGCTGCCGATCAAACCAATGTGAGATACTCGCCGAGCCGGTGAGGTTGGGTGGAGCGAAGTGAGAAGCTCACCTGGCCGAGGAGGCCGATTGGAGCGAAGTGCAACACTCACCTGGTCGGGGCGGCCGGTCAGAGCGAAGTGAGATGCTCACCGGGTCGGGACCTCCGGTGGGAGCGAAGTGGCGTGCTTATGTGCTCCATGCAAAAATGCAATGCAATCCAAAGCAAGCAAACATGCAGTTAATCATCCATGCCCGTGCTAGCGACCTTACTAGGGAAACCTAAGGCTTAGACCCTTTGATGTGCGGCATCACCGCCTCTTACTCTGGTGAGGAAATGTAGGGAGTTTTCTCCCCAGATCTCCGAGAGGGAAACTCTCTACGACGTCGTGAAATATGATAGTTACAAAGCTTTTCTTATTTTGTGAACTCCTCCAAACTTTGCAAAGCGAGACAACTACAAAGCTTCCCTCGCTTTGTCAAGTCCAACCTCCCAACTTCTCCAATTAAAGCAAGGGAACCCAAAGCAAGGGGAGTGAGGGACTCCGACCCATCAGGACTTATGCTAAGGCTCACAACGAAGGGGAGACACTCGGCTCTATGTAGGGTGTTGGCTACGCACGTAAAATCCTAACATAAAGGTTAGTTCTAGGAAATCCAATGATCCATCACGCAGGCACGTCGTCGCACCGACCCACGCCGGCACACACATCTCGTGTGTGCGATTAAACCCGCACACTTAGACACCACTAAAACATAGGGCCAGTTATGAGTTATAAAATCTCACCACTGTAACGGTTGCAGACGTGTTTTCTTTGCTTGCTCCAAGCTGTTGATGTTCGTTCCGTGCCCCAGTGTATCTCATAGAACGTGTATAGAACAACAAAATGAGCCAATGAGTACAGGGGTTAGTGAGGTATGCAAAGTATTCAAAAATAAACATTGAATAATATGAAAATTGGACTGAAATGTATACCTTAGCGAGAAGGGTCCAATGGGCTCCTAAATGTCACGACGTCATCTCCTTGCTAGTGATCGGAGCTCTAGAAGGGAGAGACAGCGAGGTCATTGGCAGCTCAAGTTGCTGGTCGCTAGAGGAAGGAAGCAGGCGAGGCCGTCAGTGGTAGCAAGGCGTGGTGAGGCCACCTGCCGAAGAGGCAAAGGAGCGGCATGCCTCAGATCTCACATGAAGGAGAGGGACTAAGGCCGGCAGGATCCGAACATTGGTGTCGAGACAGGTCGCAGGGACGTCGTCGGCGAGGACCGAGGGAAGAGGTGCAACCAAGATTTTTTTTTTTATTTTTGGGAAAACAATGACTGGGGAAGAAGAGAAACCGGAGAGGCCTTTGACTGCCTGCAAGAGCGGCGGCCCCGACGGGACGCAGACCAATTGGTGTCTCCGAGTCGTGCCAAAGAATGGAGGAGACGACTACTAGGGTGGCTGACAGTCCGAAGGAGGGAGGCTACCTGCGCTGGGAAGGAGGTGGTGAGCTTCAAGAGTGAGAAGGGGGTTACCGGCCGCCGCCGGCAGTGAGACCGACGACGAGAGAGTCCCGATCGCGAGCTAGGGTTATTTTGTGAAAAAGAAAGAGTGGTGGTTGCGAGGGATTTTTTGGCCGATCCCGTGAGGGAGAGGGGAGTGTCGCGTGAGATAAGTTTAGAAATATGGAATTTATTATTTTTTATAATAATAATAATGATTTTTTTAACTCCTCTATTTGGGCATTTTTTGCATGTGCATGGAGCACAAACAAGATAGGTGTCATTCACGGGTAAAATCAATGTTCCGGACGCGTTTGCATTGCCTCTTTCGTCGTCCGGAGTTATCTGGACAACTTTGCTGATGATTGAGACAATTCAAGTTATTTTCGCGCGTGACGCAACGCATTATATTCATTGACCCGATTGGAGTTATCTGACGCGTGAAATGATGATTGGCCTTCGCCTAGGCAAAAGTCATAGCCTAGCATAATGAACTTGGCTACGTGCCCCTCAACGCACGCCTAAAGGTCCCGACAATTGCATACGTGTTTTCTTTGCTTGCTTTAAGCCGTCGACGTCTGGTCCGTGCCCCAACATATCTCGTAGAACATGCATAGAATAACAAAATGAGCCAATGAGGACAGAAGTTAGTGAGGTATGTAAAGTATTTGAAAATAAATATCGAATAATATGAAAATTTGACCAAAATGTATACCTTAGCGAGAAGGGTCTGACGGGCTCTTAAATGTCACGATGCCATCTCCTTCCTAATGATCAGAGCTCCAGCAAGGGAGAGACAACAAGGTCATCGGCGGCTCAAGTTGTTGGCCGCCAGAGGAAGGAAGCGGGCGAGGTCGTCGGTGGTAGCAAGGTGTGGCGAGGCCGCCTGCAGAAGAGGCAAAGGGTATGCATGTCTTAAATCTCACACAAAGGAGATGGACTAAGGCCAACAAAATTTGGACATCGGCGTCGCGAGGCCTGAGGGACGTTGCCGGCTAGGACCGAAGGAGGAGGTGCAGCCAATATATATTATTTTATTTTATTTTTGGGTAAACAACGGTTGGAGAAGAAGAGAAGCCAGAGAGAAGGTCTTCGGCTGCCCGCAAGAGCGGCGGTGCCGGCGGGAAGCCGACCAATTGTTGTCTCCGGGTCATGCGGAAGAAGGGAGGAGACGACGGCTAGGGCGGCTGACGGTCCGGAGAAGGGAGGCTACCTGCGCCGGGGAAGGAGGCAGTGAGCTTCAAGAGTGAGAAGGGGGCTGCCGGTCAGCGGCGGCGGTGAGACCAATGACGAGGGAGTCCCGATCACGAGCTAGGGTTTTCTCACGAAAAAGAAAGAGTGGCGCCTGCGAGGGATTTTTTGGCCAATCGCGTGAGGGAGAGGGGAGTGTCACGTGATATAGGTTTAAAAATAGGGAATTTATTTTTTTAGTAATAATAATAATTTTTATTTAAACTTTTATATTTGGGCATTTTTCGCACATGCACGGAACCCAAACAAGATAGGTGTCATTTTCAAGTAAAATCGATGTTCCGGATGCGTTAGCGTGGTCCGTTTCGTCGTCCTGGATTATCTGGAAAACTTTGTTTATGATCGATCCAATTTGAGTCAATTTTGCGCGTGACGCGACACATAATATTCGTTGACCCCATCAGAGTTGTCTGACGCGTGAAATGCTGACCAGCATTTACCCAGGCGAAAGCCATAGCCTAGCAGAATGACCTTGGTTGCCTGCCCCTCAACACATGCCTAAAGGTCCTGAGTGGGTGTCTAAACCATCAGATGTTACGGACATACCGTAAACTATCCTGAGTCATGCAGATGGACACCCTACACTCGTGACATCAAAAATTGATGTTAACAACAGTCACAAATCTCTTTCAAGATCTCTATGATTTTAATTAACAATCATATAATCATATACGAGTTTGCTCATAAAAGTTGAATGAGGATCGTCAACAGTACCATGGTTGACTTCGATCAAATCATTAAAAGTTGAAGAGAGATTGTCCTCAAGCTCAGGAGAGGCGTCCATGCTTTCAACCTCCTCACTAATAGCCTTCAGATTTAGACATTATCCTACATGAGGCTCTGAAGAGTGTGGTTTTATTAGGCCTTTTAACATAACCTAATCCAGACCTCTCCCCTAAAGGTCTATTCTGCCACATAGCCCTGCATAGTTTGGCTTTGCAAATAAACCACTTCTCATGAAACAACTCAAAATTAAGTGTTCAATCAAAGAGAGTAGAGCAATAATAAGAACTAAAAATATCTTTTGCTTTTTCATTCCCATTATCTAAAATCATTATATTGTTGTTAATCACTTGATAATCTGTTTTATAAAATAAAATGTCTTTTCTCCATAAACTTAGGTATAGGAGGTATATAAAAGGACTTCAATTGTTGAACTGTAGAAGCATGTGCAATCGTCAGATCCCTATGATGACATCGTGGTATGAGGTCAATAATCAACACCTTGTCTGACAAGAAAGTTTGAATGCATGGGGAACCATGCCTGTTGAAGGTATGAGGAGAATCTCCTTGTTTGTGCCCTTCTAGTTAGGACAATGCAAGCTTATCGAGAGGCCTATGAGCAAAGATTCATCCATATCAGAGTAAAAAGTCCAATATGGCTTCGATCATCATCTTGGCTAGTGGTAGAGTAGGGATCACATGACCTTGTTGTGTAGTCACAGATGCACGCCATCTCCCGCTTCATCACCTCCTTGCATTTGGCTAGAAGAGAACCAAAATGTGGAAGGAAACGTTAATATCCTGCAATATCTAAAGTTGGAGGAGATTCCATTTTAGAGGGTACATAGTTTTGACATCATCATATACTCCTACTTCGTTAATGGGAGAAATCTTCTTCTCCACGCATGTATTTAATGCACTGATGGAGAGTCAAAGATATCATCCCATACTCATTGATCCATGGGAGTCTAAGCAAAGCTCTAAAAGACGCGTTCAAATCAATCACATGAAACTTGTTTTCACTCTTAAAGAATCCAAATTGGATAGGTAAAGTAATAAAGCCAAGGGTTTTTTTGGGGAAACCCTTTTCAAGGTTCAACGCCTTGTTGGCTCCGATTTAGGAGTGCTCTCCTCAGCGAGCATGTACTTGTTAGCCATCCCCAACAACTAGACCATTTCTTTAGGTTCTTGTACACTGAGGTCGAAACAGATCCTTTATGGCCTCAGTCTCTGCTCTAAAACAACTTGTGTCATTTCAGCTCAAAGGTTATTTAACTTCAGCATTTCCCTCTGGAAATGAAGGATATAAGAGTGTAGGCTCTCATTCGGCCCCGCTTCATCTTCCATAGGGCCTATGCGCTATTCTTTGGTGCTCATGCATTCGTGAACTGTGCTAAGAAAGCCTTTGGAAGTCTGAAAAGCTATTGATGCTTCCGTTCAAAAGCAAGGGTAACAATTCAAGGTTAACAATCTCAGAGTGGTAAAGAATAGTCAACACTTGAACGCATCTTAAAACTTCAGTAGGCATGTCACCGGTTCGAACGAGGCAATATGGTCATTGGGATTCGATAGTCCTAGATATGCATCCAACGTTGGAAGCTTAAACTTCTCAGGAGTTCAGATCTCGAGAAGTGAAGGGAGAAAGGATTCTTCGCTTGTCATGGTGTTTCATGAGCCCAAGTTGTTGCTTATCCACTTGAGTGGATCACGTACTACCCTTACACTGCGAGTCATTGGCCCTCTTGAGGTTGTTGTTCGATCTTCTATCATTGTGCGTCGGCACAGCCTCCTACTGCTGGTTCTGCTCCTGGGGGGCTCGACTTCCTGTGATCTGGCTCGACACCTGGTCCATGATCCGATTTCTTAGCTCTTGCATCCCTCATTGTATGTGTTCATCTATATTTTCTCATGCGGGTTCTACGTCGGTTACTTCTCTCAGTCCACTCTCTTTTCTCTGCGATTGTTGTGCTCCTCTTATTGTCGATAACATGACTTTACGCCCATCTTTCAGGATATTAAATACNATCTGGGGGGGGAGCACAAAAGATGATACGTAGACATAGTGGGACTGTTTTAGCTAATTACATGAATATTGGGCTGGGAGCCTTTAGGACTCCCGCCAGAAGGTCGTTATGCCCGACAAAGTTTGGAGCCCATAACAACACTGCATCTTTTGGCAAGGAGGCTATTTGTTGGGGGCCCAGTGCAAACTATCAATTTTATTATTTGTTGAGAGTTTATTCCTATTCATGTTGGGTGAAAAGTTTCGGCCAATTGTCTCAGGGCAAAATAATTCACTTCGCTCATCCGACCAAGCTAGAAAAAAAGGGCAGGACTTACCCACACGAGATTCATGCCTATAGGTTGATTTATAGAAAGGTGGTCGTGTTCCATCAGTCTGGGAAACACTTTCCTCTTGATCTATGAGAGCACGTCGGCTAGGCATGAGATATCAAATTGTCTCTGGGGAGGGGGCACAACACTATCTTGTCTTCTTTCGCCGGTCGTGATATATCTTCACGATTCACGTGACTCATTTTGATACACAAACACAAAGTTTGTATTACATAAAAATATTAGTATTTTAACTTTTAAAAGTTAGAATATACTTTTTTATGTATAGATGAAATAACATATAGATATGAATTAAAGTTTTAGTGTTACATATGGATATTAATCTTCCTAAAATATATTACTTTCATAACTCTCACATATCATAACAACGCTTACTCTTTTTATATCTCAGCCGGTCTGTCCAGGGAATACGGAACCTCTGAGATCATGGCGCTCCGAGCTTCTGCCTCGAGGAAAACCCTAGGGTTTTGGTCCAGCGTGGGAAAATCCATGGCGATGGGAGGATTAGGGCACCGACAATCTCGAGCTCTGCAAACATTCACGCTTCCTGATTTGCCTTACGACTACAGTGCACTCGAACCGGCCATCAGCGCCGAGATCATGCAGATTCACCACCAGAAGCACCATCAAACATACATCACAAACTACAACAAAGCGCTCGAGCAGCTCGAGGAAGCTGTGAGCAAGGGGGACTCTTCCAAGGTCGTCCATCTGCAGAGTGCTATCAAATTTAATGGCGGAGGTCTGTCCATCTCAAGATTTGTACTCTGTCTGATTATGGAAATTGAGATTTAGTATATATGAATGTTTTTCCTGCTTTCATGCTAGCAAGTTATATATATTTTTTGAAGGATTGTAATATAAGTTATTTTTGGTAAAGGGGAAGGGTAAATACCACTTAGTCACTTGAAAAATGTTACCCTAAGGGGGTGTTTGGCTGCCTCTTGGATTTAATTTAAGTAGGATTAACTAAATCCGATAATTCCGGACTTAGTAAATCTAGTGATGTTAAATCCAAATTTGTGCTTGGTATTATTTAGGTTAAATCCAGTTAAATCCATAACAAATGATTGACATTTGTTTTCAGGATTTAATACATGAAGGAAGTATTTTCTTAAATCCACCTTGAGTTCGGATTTAATAAATAAGGGATTACCACCACGCCACAAAACAATTTGGATTTAGCCGACGATGGGATTTAAATGCATTGAATTTGTGTTTGGCAGGTTTACGTTAATTTCATAGGTAAATTCGCCTGCAAATAGCATACCAAACACCGCTTAAGAGTCTACAAACAATTAGGGGTGACTGAACTTGTAAGTGCAGCTTCAATAAATTTGGTACCTGTTGAATTAAAAAAAAAATGTTTTACATGATAGATGTTAGCTATGATTTAATCCTAGAAAATTTTATGGCAGATATTTTTAAAATTTGGGATTTAATTGAAGAAGAAGAAGAGGAACTATACGGAGAAGTGGTGTAATATTCTTAAGTTGTACTTCTTGGATTTACTAAACTTGGGATAGTGCCTAAATCGGGTTGAAATTGAGTTTTAAGAAGGTAATATGATTTTGGGTTAAAAAAAGTATTTAGAAAGATTTAGCAAAATTTTTGGTTAAATCTTGGTTGTTTATTATGTGAAATTCCTCAAGCAGAAGGAAGCTTAACTCTTAAATATCAAGGCTTCTTTTGGTGTAATAGTTGGAATTTCATCAAAAACTCTAAAGTTAAGCGCTCATATGGAAGCACTCATGAGGTGGGTGACCTCCCTGTAAAGTACACCGATGGGAAAAAAATGTGAGGCCATTAAGCTAAAGTGGATAAAATCTTGATGGATGAGAGTTTGGGCTGTTACAAATGTTATTAGAGCATTACCACAACCTGAGACGCGAAATAAATGTCATACAAAAGAAAGTGCTACACCATGATAGTCATCTATTGAAATTTAGATTGGGCAAAGTGCTATATGATGGGCGACGATGTGAGGCCATTAAGCCAAAGTGGATAAAATCTTGATGGATGAGAGTTTAGGCTGTTACAAATGTTATTAGAGCATTACCACAACCTGAAGATGCGAAATAAATGTCATACAAAAGAATGTGCTACACCATGATGGTCATCTATTGGAATTTAGATTGGACAAAGTGCTATATGGTGGGCAAACTCTAGAGGTTTATATGCCTGGTGGATGATTCTAGGTTAAAATAATTGATGAGAATTTCAGTTACTTAAATGGGTAGAATTGTGAAACCCCTTGATGTACAATGAAGCTAAACTCTTAAACACTGAGGCACATTTTGGTGTAAAAATTGAAATTTCATTAGAAACTCTAAAGTTATGTGTGCTCTTGTAGAAGCACACTTGGGATGCGCCTCATGGGAAGTTACACCAAGGGGGCAAAACCGTGAGGCCAATGGGATAAAGTGTACTTTATCATGATGGATGAGAATTCGGATTGTTACATATTACAAGAAAACAATTCCTAGAAATGTTATTAACATTAGTAATAGTTGGTGTATCAATTAGCTCCATCAATCAAAAGAGTGTCTTGTTTGAGATAGAATTTTTGATCTATTTTTTCTTATTGAACCTTGTTATTCTTGTATAAATCGAGTAGATGTTTATTCAGAACATTAGATAATATGGTTTGAAATTCCATCTTAAATACTTTTGCCGATTTTATTTTCTCTACTCGTTAATTTCCTGATGATTTTGTCAGTTATTAAGATGTACGGAAATTGAAACCTTTTTCTTGGATAGAATTGTGAAGGTCATAATTTTTTTGTCATTGTGCTGCAACATCATTAGTAGGCTCAAGGTTTTCTTCCATGTAGATTGATTTGCATCTCTGCAGTTGGTTGGCGTAAAATATAATATAGATATTTTAATGACCTTTATCTTCTATTTATACATTACAAGAATTTCTAAAGTATACTTTCATGTGGTATTTAAAGTAAAAGTAAATCAATACAAATAAAATCCATATTACTACTGAAAAAAATGCAAGCTTTGATCAAATTGGAAAATTATCATTTTGTGCTCCGTGTATTTGTAGATAATCTCATTTATATGCTCTATTCTAAATATCTTATAGTTTTCTACAAGATTGTTGGAGCAAATATCTTTAAGGACTCCTGTTAATTAACAACTAGTAGGAATCAATCAATTATTTTATGCATGATTAATATAAAATTAGCGACTGCACAAAATTTTCTGCTGATTTCTATTAGTAAAGATAATTTGGATTCAATATTTATGTCTGTTTGTGTTTTATTGACATTTGCAACATGATTTTGTGTTGCTATTTGATGTTAGGTGTTTGCTTTTTTCATCATTTTACACAACAAATGTGTAAATAACATTTGAATCCTAATTAGGTGATTTCAATACAAAGTAAATCAATACAAATAAAATCCATATTACTACTGAACAAAAATGCAAGCTTTGATCAAATTGGAAAATTATCATTTTGTCTCCGTGTATTTGTAGATAATCTCATTTATATGCTCTCTTCTAAATATCTTATAGTTTTCTACAAGATTGTTGGAGCAAATATCTTTAAGGAATCCTGTTAATAAACAACTAGTAGGAATCAATCAATTATTTTATGTATGATTAATATAAAATTAGCGAGTGTACAAAATTTTCTGCTGATTTCTATTAGTAAAAATAATTTGGATTCAATATTTATGTCTGTTTGTGTTTTATTGACATTTGCAACATGATTTTGTGTTGCTATTTGATGTTAGGTGTTTGCTTTTTTCATCATTTTACACAACAAATGTGTAAATAACATTTGAATCCTGCTTAGGTGATTTCTAAATGTTACCTGGTAAGGTTACCCCTATATACACTAACAATATAGTTGATACACCAAGTAATATCAAATCAAGACAGTAACAGTATTAGTTAATTCTAACATATTCTAACACAATTACGCTGACCAAAAATATTTGTGAGATAAAACTTGCATCTTAATAACACTGAACCAGATTGTTCTTTAGTACCAACATAGCAATGCCAACTATTGCATTTTCTAATGTTTTAAAATAGTTTAGGCCTCCAAGTTATGTATTTGTGCTTGAATGTTGTGCTTAAAGCCTTGACTTTGAATGATATTTCCGGTCATTTTTAAAGCTTCTTTCTTTACTTCTTTTGTGATCTGGCCTTCAATTTATCCTTTTGATGAGCAACTCATGGTAAGTTTTCCATTAATCAGATCCTAAGCCATATGCTTTTTTGATGAATTAAAATTATATACTTTTCAGTTTTTGTTATGGTCAATGTAATATTTTCTCCTTGTCAGTTTTTGTTATGATTAATATAAAATTACTGAGTGTACAATCTTTTCTGCTGATTTCTACTCAGACGAAAGTATTCATTTTACCGGTAGTAAAACATGAAGAATCTTTTATTTTTCTTCTCCTATTTGTTTTCATATTTTTTTGTTAAAATTTTTACAACGTCACATAAAAAAACTGTTCCAAGTTATCCGGATAAGNTTAGGTGATTTCTAAATGTTACCTGGTAAGGTTACCCCTATATACACTAACAATATAGTTGATACACCAAGTAATATCAAATCAAGACAGTAACAGTATTAGTTAATACTAACATATTCTAACACAATTACGCTGACCAAAAATATTTGTGAGATAAAACTTGCATCTTAATAACACTGAACCAAATTGTTCTTTAGTAACAACATAGCAATGCCAACTATTGCATTTTCTAATGTTTTAAAATAGTTTAGGCCTCCAAGTTATGTATTTGTGCTTGAATGTTGTGCTTAAAGCCTTGACTTTGAATGATATTTCCGGCCATTTTTAAAGCTTCGTTCTTTACTTCTTTTGTGATCTGGCCTTCAATTTATCCTTTTGATGAGCAACTTATGGTAAGTTTTCCATTAATCAGATCCCAAGCCATATGCTTTTTTGATGAATTAATATTATATACTTTTCAGTTTTTGTTATGGTCAATATAATATTTTCTCCTTGTCAGTTTTTGTTATGATTAATATAAAATTACTGAGTGTACAATCTTTTCTGCTGATTTCTACTCAGACAAAAGTATTCATTTTACCGGTAGTAAAACATGAAGAATCTTTTATTTTTCTTCTCCTATTTGTTTTCATATTTTTTTGTTAAAATTTTTACAACGTCACATAAAAAAGCTGTTCCAAGTTATCCGGATAAGACTGAAGAGGTGAAGATTTATGATGCTGTTAAAAACTTAACTGGCCTTGAGACATGGAACCGTTGATTTTTTCAACCAGTGGGGAGAATATAAAGGCTTAACTGCATTTATTGAATCAGTTGTTCTTGTTTAAGCTGTCCTTACTTGAGCTGAGTCAATCAAGGATTCACAAGAGAAGTGAAACTTGGTAGCGATGTGGCTGAAGGTGGTTCAGTGACTGATGAAGTCATCATTTAATTTTAGAACAATAGGGTAGTGAGTGCTTTTGATAGGAGATTTTTCTTCTACTGTTTGTTCTCATGGTTTCCATTTAAAATACATACCAAACTTTATCAGATGAGATTTTCTTGATAGATTTTATAATGTTTCACAGGCCGCGGGTTAACAATTAAATAAGCATCTTAATTGTTTTTTTTTGGGCTCCACTTTACCACCACTCTTTTCAGTATTTGTTTTCAAGTCAGTTCTATATAATAAAATAGAAAGAAAGAGTTAAACACACTTTTTTTTTTTCGGAGTGCATATTAGTGCAGGTGATAAAACTCCTAAATGAAACTGAAATTAGCCTAATCAATCAATTTTTGTATGTATGTTTTTTTTTTGCGATTATGAAGATAGATGTACTTTCTTCTCTCAATTTGTACCTTTGCTTTGAGATTTTAAGAGCATGCAAGATTTTTATATTCATTATTTTTTAAAAATAAATCTTTTCTTTGTGCTTTCAGGCCATGTCAATCACTCTATATTTTGGAAAAATCTTAAGCCTACAACGGTAAATTATTTTTTATTCATTTTTAAACTTCCATGTTTTATCCGTACATTAGCTGACAAGAACAATTTTTTCCAGGAAGGAGGTGGTGAGCCTCCCCACAGTACGCTTGGCTGGGCCATTGATCAAGACTTTGGCTCCTTGGAGAATCTTATTAAGAAAATAAATGCAGAAGGCGCTGCTCTGCAAGGCTCTGGGTGGGTGGTGAGTTTTTCTGCTTGCTTTCTTGGTTTTTAGTCTACAGTCTTAGCTAAGCTTTCTTTTTGCTTTATTTGTCTCAAAGTTTTTAGATTTTCAAGTTGATCCTCATAATCTTTGGTAATCAACAGTGGCTAGCTTTGGATAAGGAGGCAAAGAAACTTAGAGTCGAAACCACTGCAAATCAGGTAATTTCAGAAATTATATATATATTAGAAAAGGAAATAGATATTTGGTAGAAGCCCGAAATATCGATTTCTCATGCTCAATCCGGCCCCATTCATATATATTACCCATTATCCGATATTGTTATATGCGAGAAAGTTGTTGAAATGTTGGTGATTTCGCTCTCAATTGTTGTCACCATATCACAACTTCTAAACTTTTTTGATTCCTCATCATAAAGCTCATTATCGTCACATATCTCCAACCTTCATTACTGGTTACCAAATCACTATCATTGGATAAATATTCTTAGGAGACCAATCCATGAAATGAGAAAGGGGAACAAAAATGAAAACTAGAAATCGTTGGATTAGGGTGAGGTATTTCTAATATTCTATTAAAATTTTTTACTAATTTTTTTTTTCTCTTTCAAACTTAGGACAATAGCCGAGGCATAGAGGTTTTTTGCTCGAGCTTTTGTGGATATTGTAACAAAAAAGAATATGAGAATAATGCGGCACCAGTGCAGTAGGCTAAATGGGCTAAATGAAATAAGCAAAGAAAAAGAGAAGAGGAGGTTTGGGTGACTTCCTTGCACATTAAATCCCCATTAAAAAAAAAAAATCTCATATAATCAAAATTAGGGATGTTTAGCCTTCATATAGTCAATTTTAATGTCCTCATTAAATTAACATGCTTTCATGAATTTATTCTATTACATTTATGTCATCCCTTCCAATGTAAATTTGGGCCAACATTTGAAATGTATTTTTGCATCAACATCTGTTTACTAAAATGTGTTGGTGATAATCTGTGATTGATGTTGTTGTTGGAGACATGAATTTTGAGAGGTGATGGAACATGTTTATGAGATGAATTTTATTTTGCATGTTGGATAGTTTTCAGCTATCTGGTTCACTAAATGGGTCTAAATGGGCTTATTTAAATTACCATTTAAGAAGAGCTAAGACATCTGTATTCTATCACGGGTCCTTATATTATAAGGATTTGTTCAACCTTTTTATTTTTATTCAGGTCTTTTGAGGTTGGGCCTCGACTGATTGTACTGTTATCACTTGTTTATCTGAATGTTGAATGAATTAACTTGTCTTACAAGCTAAATTTAAAAATAAAACAATTGAAACTTTATCAGAGGAGATTTGGTTGGCGGGGGCAGTTGTTAATTTTCATTTATAGGTGAAACACATTATTTTGCATAAAACAAAGCTTAGTTGACTCATTTAACCAGTATTTATAATATTTTTCATGTTTAAGAGCTTAATATTATAGAAATCAATTATCAAATAGTTAGTTTAATATTTACGTGACTATTTTTTTTTTAAGTTTTTAATTAACCTCTTAAAATATATATAGATATATAATTAATAAAAATATTTATGCCAATAATTAGTAAATAAGGTTAATTCCAATATAACAATTATTAACGAATTAGTAATTGGTTAAACAATCAAGTTACCATGCATTTATTTCTTTGCCTTTTTTCTTTGGTGTTAGGTTTGTTAGATTTGGGTGAGTTTGATGTTGAAGCTAGCCTTGGTTATGCTTGACCAAACTTATCATAAACTTGGGTTAAGATTTATTCACTCTGTTATCGCCACCATCTTGCATCTGGGAGGATTATCAGTTTCAATTCTAGTTTAGGCTCGTAATGTGATCCAAACAAGTCAATGGAGGGTTATTTGGCTCAATGTTATTTAGAGTTTATTGTTATTGAGATATCAACCTTATTATATGTTATTGTGATTTCACAAATAGTATTTTTATATTAGTGATATTACATTTAAAGGTGCCATAAACATTTTTAAGATGATAATTGTTTGGTTCAATGATTTTTTTTTGGATACCTAAGTTAAGATATCACTTGCTATTCGAGAAGTATGTGTAGTGGAAGAGATGCGATGAACCATGGGGATTTTATTGAAAGAAGTTTTCAAATCACAATGTTGGATAGAAAGATTAGGTAATTGGAAGTATGGGTTTTCAAATCACATTGTTGGATATAAAGATTAGATAATTGGAAGTCTATACTCAATAATAGATCGGCAGTTAAGATTATGAAGTTTAAGATTGATGAGATAAGGAATTTGCATCGTTCGATGGTGATAAGCATCACATGTTAATAATGAAGTTTGAACTTATTTTGGATGAATTTATATTTTGAATTTAAATCTTCTTATTTTTTTTAAGTTGGTTTAGGAAGGATAATGTTGTTTTAAATTTGAGTTGGATAAGATTGTTTCTTATTTGATGGAGTTAATTTGGCAGCGGATAAGAGCATATTTAAAATTAATTCCTAATACTTTTTCTATTAATCGTGATTTCCTTCAATACAAAGTATATTCAACTCTTCTAAAATTATTTCCTATTATTATTTCTATTAATTGTGTTGTGCGAGATTTGATCATCAGGGAAGCAATAGAGGTAAGCAACGGTGGAGTTGGATGGCTTTTGTAATCTTTTACCGCTTGAAATAAAAGCTCACTAACAAATACAAAAGCAAAGCACATTACTTTAGGGCTTCAAATAACTAGAACAGAGATGCATTGACATCTATAATAGTTTGTTTGAGATTGTCATAACAAAGTAAAAAAAGAAGAAGAAAATTTTCAGTTTTTTTTTTGGGAGATTTTTCATTACCTTTGAATTCATTAGTGATTTTTTAAATATATTCATATATTCAATAATATTTTTTATTTTTAGTTTAAAAACATTAAATTCATCTAGGAATCGATTAGAAGATGATAATATGATTAAGGGAGCTATATTTTATTGAATGTTATTTCATCTTAGTTCAATTAATTGAGGTTTTCTCAACCAAGATTGTCATAACAAAGTAAAAAAAGAAGAAGAAAATTTTCAGTTTTTTTTTTGGGAGATTTTTCATTACCTTTGAATTCATTAGTGATTTTTTAAATATATTCATATATTCAATAATATTTTTTATTTTTAGTTTAAAAACATTAAATTCATCTAGGAATCGATTAGAAGATGATAATATGATTAAGGGAGCTATATTTTATTGAATGTTATTTCATCTTAGTTCAATTAATTGAGGTTTTCTCAACCAAGATTGTCATTGTCTTTCCACACCATCCAATATAGTTTAACATGCTTGTCGATCAATAATGTTGCAGATTCTTTATTTAAGATTTATTTATTTTTTAATTTTGGATATATATATGTGATTATATTTTATAAAATAATATTTTAACTTTAAAAAACAATGTCTCAATTTGATTTATTTATTATTATAATTTTGGAAAATAATAATATTTTAATTTAGAAAAGTGAGACTGAATGGACCTGACATATTTGATAGTTTAGATGGTTGAGCATGATACCACAATTAATACACTGTCCCGAAGGATAATCATACCACTTGTTAGTAGACTTAAGCACCTAAACTAAAGAGTGTGACATCCGTTTGGCCTGAGAAACTTATTATGTATGACCAACAAGTTTCCCTATTTAACATGGAATATTTAATAGAGTTTATATTAAGTTCCCCTATACATGACCAACAAGTTCTTCTATCTAACATGAAAGATTTAATAGAGTTTATATTAAGTTGAGTTCTTAAGTTCCTTATAGAGTCAAACCTCTATAGTTAATTACATCTTATGCAATCAAAATCACCTAAGAAAACTCTCGATTAAGATTAATGATTCTGTCTTCAAGATTTCAAAGTTTAGGTTTCCAAGTTAGGACAATTCAAAATGAGAACAATTATTTTTCAAGAGTCAAAGTAATGAAATGTAAGGGATGTCACAGATCCGATCCGAGGAACACTTCGGTGACTTCCCAACTATCTTATTATTTGACTTTATGTCTTTGAAATGATATTATTTAGTGTTTCAATTCTGTCAATTTATTTTAGAATTTAAGAATTATATTCGAACGATATCTGATCTTGCAAATAGTCTAAGAAGATATGAGGATTTATGTCGTATCAAAGGGCAACCTTGGAATCCTAGAAGAGTTAGGACTTACGCTACACAATATGGTTGTGCAGAGGCCTAAAACGAAAGTGAGGATTTATGTCGTATTAAGCAGACTATCTCAAAGTCCTATGGGCTTGTTATTTATTCAATAAAAATCCAACCGAAGATCGTCCTTAATTTCGCTGTTGTGGTTTCGTTCCGTTGCCCTCCGTCCGCTCGCTTCCTCATTTTGTTTACTGGAAAGGATACTCCAAGTTCCTTAACATATCGATCCTTGGTTCAGGGTTTTGGTGTGTGTATATATACAGTTGTTAGGTCAGTGGCTCGCTATAGGGTTCCTTCTAAACCGGGTGTTCAACTGTCCTCTATCCTAAAGGGCCCTGCAAGTCTATAGGAGTAACATAAATAATAAAAAGGAAACATACTACGAATCGCAGTAAACAATAAACAGTAACATCGCAAACATGAACTATATGTATATACAATAAAGTGCGGTAAAGAGAAAACGGTAAGTAAAGAAAGACAGTAAGGTGCAGTAAAGAAAGTAAAACGCTGTAAATATAAAACAAACCTATATACCTAACTGGTATGTTCTTCCTGTAAATGAGGTCGGTATCGCAGGTACGAGTAAACAAGTATAATAAAAAAAATTAACAGATGGGTAAGGATGCATTTATATAAATGGAAGTGAATAGCAAAAACGTACTTGGACAACTCAAGGAAAGCCACAAATAACCCATGGTAACTCAAAGAAAACTTTTTGGAAACGCGAGGGAAATCTAAAGAAAATCACGAGTAATCTACAAAGACTCCAATAAAACCGTAGTAAACGTACGGAAAATCCGTGAAAAGAAAGAAAAATGTAAGCATTCGGGTCGGGGTAGACTGAGATTTAATTATTCTCGAGGGACTTCGAAGACAACCATCGATCATTCGTATGCATAGAGCCCGACATTCAACTAGAAATTTCCAATAATACAATCCTGAGAGGGCAATCCTTAGCCCAATGCTGGTAGTTGGCAAATGGAGAATCAAATTATATTACTTAAAATTTATATTTCGACATGTTTATAGACTTCATGCATATAGGAGAAATTAATATCTATTTTAGTAGTCAAAATATTTTTTAAATAGCGTATTTGTTCTCATCGTTGTATTTTATAGACTTAATTGTCCATAAGTCGATTACACTGCCGGACTAAGATCGCCAGCAGCCTAAGAAGTCAATGGTCCTCGCTAGTCTAGTGTCGGTGAATAATATTGTCATCTTACATTTTCACTGGGTTCTTGGGTTGGGTCCCGATGTTGTATGATGCGATATTATTCCGCTCTACCACCGGATGTCTTTGTGATCACGACCTTGAACAAAAAAAAAAAAAAACGTTCAATTTACGACCTTGCTTGATGGTTCATATATAACCAGAGCTATATATATGTACGTTTATGTTTCATACATAAAAAGCTAAATCAAACCAAGAAACAATGAAAGAAAATAAGAAAAATTGTGTGAAAGAGAGGAAAGAATAATCCACGTGAAAGGGCAAAGAAAAGAAAGGTGGATCGGCCCTTAAAACTGCGGCTAAGTATCCCCCAAAACAAAAATGTGAATCTGCTTCAATGTAGCCAAAAAAACATTGCAAAACTGGTGCCCAAATCTGCTTTCAATAAGCTAGCAAAATGCCCCCGATACTATGCCGAAATGCTTCCAAAAGCTGTTTCAAGGCAGTACAAAAATGTTTCAAAAACATTGCTTAAATTCCTTCCTACGCAGCGAGAGTTCAACATGAATCTACGCATAAGCCTTAACAAGTGCAGTACCAATACTTACAATCAATCAAATGTAGTATGACATATGCATCTTCACTTTAACTTTTAAATATTGTGAAGCATTCCAATTCCCATGGATCGTTGCACATAGGCTACTCGGTTATCTTATGAAAGAAAGTTTGATTTTATGTGACTCAAACTTCACACGCTCCAGCTATTAGACTTGGCATTAATATGAATCCAAGAGGTTGTAAATGTGAATACCAAGTCTCGGGTGTTGGAAAGTAAATGTATAAGAGTTTCATTAAGGGTATGTAAATTAGCCCAAAATGCAATGTTTAACACTTCCAATTAGTGAATAAACCAACAAGCAACATTGGCAAACCATAAAGTTCCGCCCTCAAAACATTCCCTCAATTCAAGAGACTAAGCAAGCAATTATTTGTAAAAAGGGGAAAGAGGCATAAGTATAGTAAAGAACAACAATTATACACATATACTTAGATATCACACGCATGAGCTCATAAATGTTTAGGCGATACTCCAATAAAATTCTGCACACATATGATTGCATCTAAGGATAAAGAGAAAAAAAAAACTGCATATGGACATGTCCAGCTTAGGTGCTATGTGCATAAATACCAATAAGAATCAAGAATTCTGCATATGTATATTTCCACCTTAAGTGCTACATGCATAAATGCCAATAAAAATAAAGAATTCTGTATATGTATATATCTGCTTGAAGTTTTATGTATGCATAAATATCAACAAAAAATAAAGAATTATGCCTATGAACCATCCGACCCTCCTGAAGAGTTTAGGTGTTGAACATGTAAACAAATAGAACTTGGGTGGTGTGCAAGCAAAGTTTCCACATGCTTAAAAGAAAACATAGAGCCTTCAAATTTTACATATTTGTACACAGTACTTTCTCACATTTTCTCTGCAAGCCCACAAGCCTCCTTGGATTCCCCCAACAAAATGAGAAATTCTCATACATATAAACACCTGGAGATTTCAAGTTTCACAAATTTTCATGCACAACACATAGGCTTTAGTTTTAAAACTCTGCAAATCTATACATGGGACACACAAGCCTCAAGGTTTTTTTTTTTTAAATATTTGGGTGTTATAAATGTGAAAAGTAAAGTTTTAGGTGGTAGATGTGTAAATATATAAGAAATGTCTGATATGTATGCAACTGACCAAAAAGAATGAGCCGGAAAAATGCACAGGAAGAAGCTAAACTCCTAATCGTGACAATCGCATATCAGCCCATCATCCCATGATGAAGATAAAAGCAACTGCAAGGGTAAGCAAATCTCACAAATTCACCAATCAACTGCTGTGGCATTTATTCATAATTTATGATGATTAAGGCGAATGAAGGAAAATCCTTATTGGATGCAGAATTCGGTCAATCAAATAAGGAGGAAGGAGAGGCAGGGAGAAAAGTGCTTACTATCCCAGACGAACAAGAAAGCCGAGCACAAGAATCCCCAATCTGAAGGCCCAAATGTGCACAACCAGGGGAGATTTAACAATGACCCACAAAGAGGAAGACTCCTCAAGAGCTCGAGCACTCCCACAATATGAACCGACCAAGAAACAAAAGGCCAACATATCAGAAACTTGTCATTATCTCCCCCTTCTTCAAAATTTCGGCCAATCCTAAAACCCTTCCCCAAGACGGGTTTTTATAGCCAGAGGAGAGGAGGAGAGGAAATATCATGACTTACTGGAGGTGAGGCAACCCGAGAGAAAGGCAGGAGAGAATGGAGACAAAGGGTAGATGCGTAAGGCATCGGGAAGAAGAGGTTTTGCCAACGGAGTGCTTCGAAGAGGTAGGCTACACGGGTCAAAAATTTACCTGAGTAGGAAACAAAGGCTCCCGAGGACCTCCTCGCCGGACGAGTTGAGGCGGGCGAGGCTTCGGGAAGAAACATTTCGGGCAGGGGATGTCGGGGCCAGGAGTCAACTCTCCGTCACGTGAGGGTGAGAGAGAAGGGCGCGCAACTAAGGTTTTGCTCGGGTAAAGGCATCGCCAAGAGGAGTGGGCCTCGACCGAACCGAGAGGAAGAAGAGGCTGACCGGAGGAGAACGATCGAAGGAGGGGCACGCGGGTGAGGGCTTATGCGCGTGAGCTAGGGATTTAAGTTTTTTTTTATTCTATAATATCTAAGATCTGAAAATTCCCCAATTCACACGTTATTCGTCGTGCATGAAACCATAACAAAGTGCATGTCCTTTCTAGGTAATTTCGACATTCCGGACACGCCGTAGTGGTCCGTTTCGTCATCCGGGGTCGTTCGAATAACTTCATCGACGATCGGGTAAAAAATGCATCGAATTCAATTTTCTTAAAATTTTATTTCGTGATTGATTATTCCAGCAATTGATTCAAGTTTGATCAATCGTGAATCCTTCTACAGGTGCAGCTGACATGCATTTCTATATTTACGTGCATTGAGCGCGTCAATTGTAGTTTTCGCGCATCGTGAGAGTGCACAGAAATCGCAATGGATTTCCTAAGGCTTTAGATCCTATGGGTACTCGACTTAAGTTTTGATACGTTGATTTTATTTTAATCGACTCAATCAGGCGTCGATGATTTGAAACCACCCATATGAAACTGCAAGTCAAGAAGTGGCTCTAACTTTTAGTTGGTGCGGGTCCCAGTTCTAGTCTTCTAAGAGAGTCCAACAGGAAGTCCTATGGCTAGACTTAGGCTTCTAAGGAAGAGGCTAGACCTCAACCTAAAGTGAGGTCAACAATGCTTGGTAGATTTTAATTTAGCAAATGGTGCTAAAAATTCACTAAACGTAAATTGTTATTCAAAAACACTATTCGTAACCGTAATTCATTTAAGAAAAATGGATCTATTCTATAGGCAAATGTAGATACTTTATCGTTTATTTTCTGGTAAATTCACTAAACATATATATATATATATATATATATATACACATATATATA
>JXCR01122699.1:29440-57608 GCA_002079205.1 Phalaenopsis hybrid cultivar | reverse complement strand
GGCAGAGATCAAGCCGGATGGCCATCTGAGGCGATACAGCGTGACGCGTGGCAGCTGACTCAGAAGGCAGCGTCAAATGCGAGCTNTAATCCCTTGAAATTTTTACTGGAGGTAGACCTAGACCAGAGAAGCCTTTAGATCAAATTTCATAATTTTTTAAATTTTTTGTGATCTATTAGAATTATTTTAAATTCTGGGCTATTTAATAAAAATAAAATATTTTAAGTGGTGAAAATTAAGTTTTATATTTTTAAAAAATCTCCCTAAGGTCAGAGAACATAGAGGAGTAAATTTTATATTTTTCAGATTTTTCTTTGATTTATTGAAATTGTTTTAGTGAAAAAACTTATTTTTAGCCTTTTAAAAGTTATTTTTAAGCTTTAAAATTCAATATCTTTATTTAGAAAATCAGGAAAAATATTCCAATTGTTCTTAAGTAATTAGTAAACAATTTAGAATATTTCCATGAGCTATATTATTTTTATGATTTTTATGAATTTTTAATTATTTAAATACTTAAAATAGGCCAAAAATTAAATTTTTATTTTAAATATTATTTTATTTTTATAAAATATCCCTGATCACAGAGAACTCAAAAAACTATGTTTCATAATTTTTTGAGTTATATTTTGATTTTTAAAAAATCATTTTAAGTGTTAAGAGTGGTATTTATCTTTAAAAATCAATTTAAGTTCTGATTTTTAAAAATCATTTAAATGTTAAGAGTGGTATTTGTCTTTAAAAATCAATTTAAGTTATTGTGAACTCAAAATATTTTGAAACTTTTATGATGAGTTCTCTAGATCATAAATCACAGTGGAGAGCAAAAATCAAGTCAGTTAAATGTTTAATTTTTTTAAGATTAATTATCTTAATGATTTAATGTTTGTAAAATTTAAGGACATTTTAAATGACTTGGCCCATGAAATTATTTTCAAAGGTTTCTCTAGTCATGGTAGACCTTCCAAAATTTTCTTAGGATTTTATAATCAATATGCTAATTTTCATGATTATTTCAAGGAAATGATGTGAAATAACTTGAAAAATATGGATCTTTATATAGGAACCTCTTCTGACTTTGGGAAAATCAGGGAATATTTCCCCTAACATGTCAAAACTTCAAGCCAAGGTGATGTGTCAATATGCATGGAGAATCAAATGATTCTAAATAGTATTTAATTATTTAAAAATAAAATATGCACCAAATGGACTTGAAAATTATTCCACATTATTCTCCTCTATTCACTGAGTAAGGGTATTTTTATTTTATTTTTGTGATTTTTCTACACAAAGTTATGTATTTTCTAATTTAAGGGTATTTAAATAAATAGAAACAAACCCTATTTATCTATTTAAACAGCGCGTGCTGACTAGATCCTAGGCAGCTCCGAAGGCATGCGTGGCGCGCTCTGGTTGGACGCCGTCGTCGACGTAGCTTGCTGACTCGGCCCGCTGTTTATGTTTCGAAGCGCTGTCCATCTCAATCTCCTCCATCCATTTGATACACGCTCAGTCAAATGGCTCCCTGTAATCGTCCCCGATAGAATGATCCCGTACCCATCCACACTAAAACCTTAAGATCTCGGCCTAGACTCAACCAAATCACTTTGGGTTTAATCCTATGGACTCGTCTAAGTGAGACGAACACATATATATGGTTAAGATGCCATGAAATCAAGTTTAAGTGAATGGAGAATCAAAATAAGCTCGGGAGGAGGAGGAGTTTTATACCTTTGCTCTGAGGAGGGAGGCTTTGATCAGAGGTGGTCGGCACGTTTGTTGGGGTCCAAGGAGGCTAGGGATTGAGTCCATGGTCTTGGTGTAAGGCCTAGGTATGAATTTGATCACGACCAGATTTGGGTGTTGGTCTACAGCTATGGTAGAGGCTCTGTGGAAGGGGGATTTGATGGGGCTTAGGCTTTTTTCACTCTTGTGAAGATGTAGGCACATAATTAAAGTTTGGTGGAGTGTGGAGGTGTATTGGGTTCTGTCCTGGTTTCTGGCAGGGCACAAGCAATTGAAGTTTGGTGGAGTGTGGAGGTGTATTGGGTTCTGTCCTGGTTTCCGGTAGCACAAGTAATTGAAGTTTGGTGGAGTGTGGAGGTGTATTGGGCTCTGTCCTGGTTTCCGGCAAGGTTTCAAGCTCAAAATTAGGCTCCGGCAATGGGAATGGAAAAATGGTTGGAATGCACTGAGGGGATCTTAGGGAAACTCTGTGTAAAGTTTGGAAAGGCCTCTCTAAGGTGGTTGGAATGCACTGAGGGGATCTTAGAGAAGCTCTGTGTGAAGTTTGGAGAGGCCTCTCTAAGAAATTTTTTCCCATGGCCGTGGGAGGTGAGTTTTTATAAAAATGGTCATGGGGTGGCTCTCAGGGCATCAACTTGGGTGCATTATGGTGCTTATGTGGAGGGTAGAGGAGCTCCATAGTTTGATTTGGATGTGCTGGCCTCTAGGTCCATAAGCTTGGGTGCATTGTGGTGCTTAGGTGGATTGCAGAAGAGCTCCATAGTTTGATTTGGATGAGCTGGCCTCTAGGTTTTTTGGGTGAGATGCCATGGGGGTGGCTCTCGGTTTTGGGCTTTTCCGGCCACTAGGCTGGCCGACCGGAGTGGCTCTCAGTTTTGGGCTTTTCCGGCCACTAGGCTGGCCGGCCGGCCAGGGGGAGGGGACTAGGTGCTCAGGGAACCCAGAGGAATCCATCACAACAATTAAATGCAGATGTGCTTGAATTTGGCAAAGANGCAAAGATATCTTAAGCATGTGCATTTTTGGAAATAAGATCCATTAATTTGGGGGACCTTTGGTCCATGGCTTGATTTAGGTAATTTCATGGTGTTTGGAATGGTCACTAAGTCCAACTAATTGTTGTGGTGGAGTTAATTTGGTGGCCTTAGTGTGGTTAGGTCACATTTAGTGTATGGGTCCAAGTGGGTGCAAATGATCAAAACTTGGGTTTGTGCTAGGTTATCCATGTCAATTGGCTCAATNTGGTTAGGTCACATTTAGTGTATGGGTCCAAGTGGGTGCAAATGATCAAAACTTGGGTTTGGGCTAGGTTAGGCATGTTAATTGGCTCAATTGATTTTTAAATTTGGTGTAGATGATCGCAAGGAACAACTTTGGTGAAGAATGGAAATGGTTTTGAGCCCAATTGAAAGGTCAATTTGAAAACAAAACTTGGGTTTGGGCTAGGTTATTCATGTCAATTGGCTCAATTGATTATTTCATTTGGTTTAGATGATCATAGTTTGGGCTAGGTTAGCCATGTCAATTGGCTCAATTGATTGTTGCATTTAGTGTAGATGATCATAATAAATCTTGGTGAAGGATGGAAGTGGTTTTGAGTTCAATTGAAAGGTCAATTTGAAGGAATTTTGAACTTAAATCAAGGATGGAAGTGGTTTTGAGCTCAATTGGAGGGTCAATTTGAGGGAATTTTGAACTTTAATCATTTTGGTCATGTTGGGTGCTGGCCCAAATAAATGTTTCATTTGGTGTATATGATCATAAGGAACAACTTTGGTGAAGAATAGAAGATAATTGATTGTTGCATTTGGTGTAGATGATCACAAGGAACAACTTTGGTGAAGAATGGAAATGATTTGAGTTCAATTGAAAGGTCAATTTGAAGGAATTTTGAACTTTAATCAATTTGGTCATGTTAGGCGAGTTCAATTGAAGGGTCAATTTGAGGGAATTTTGAACTTTAATCAATTTGGTCATGTTGGGCTTGGGTCTAGCTTGGGTTAGCCTTGGGATAAGTCCAAATTGATTGTTGTAAATGGTCAATAAGGATTGGTTTTGAGTCCAATTGAAGGGCTAATTTGAGGGATATTTGAACTTTAATCAATTTGGTCATGTTGGGCTAGGCTTGGCTAAGGGTCTGGGTTTGGGCTAGGTTAGCCATGTCAATTGGCTCAATTGATTGTTGAATTTGGTGTAGATTGGGTTTGGGCTAGGTTAGCCATGTCAGTTGGCTTAATTGATTGTTGCATTTGGTGTAGATGATCACAAGGAACAACTTTGGTGAAGAATGGAAATGGTTTTGAGCCCAATTGAAAGGTCAATTTGAAAACAAAACTTGGGTTTGGGCTAGGTTATTCATGTCAATTGGCTCAATTGATTATTTCATTTGGTTTAGATGATCATAGTTTGGGCTAGGTTAGCCATGTCAATTGGCTCAATTGATTGTTGCATTTAGTGTAGATGATCATAATAAATCTTGGTGAAGGATGGAAGTGGTTTTGAGTTCAATTGAAAGGTCAATTTGAAGGAATTTTGAACTTAAATCAAGAAGGATGGAAATGGTTTTGAGTTCAATTGAAAGGTCAAATTGAAGGAATTTTGAACTTTAAACAATTTGGTCATGTTGGGCTAGGATTGGGTCTAGCTTGGGTTAGCGAACTTTAATCAATTTGGTCATGTTGGGCTAGGCTTGGGTCTAGCTTGGGTTAGCCTTGGGGCTTAATCAATTTCAGCATGTTGGGCTAGGCTTGGGTCTAGCTTGGGTTAGCCTTGGGCTAAGTCCAAATTATTGTTGTAAATGGTCAATAGGGACCTCATGAAGAGTTTTCAACATGAATTGGATGCCAATTTGGAAGTTAAGGCAATCAATTGGGTGAAATTTGGGGACAACCAATTTGGGGCTAAATTTGGGAATTTTGGATTTAGACCAAAATCAAATGGATTTGAGACTTCACCAAGGTAAATTGGTGGTTAATTTTGATGTATATGAATGTTATAAAGATTTTTCAACATCACTTGAGGTCAATTTACTAGGCTATGGGTTCAATTTGGTGAAGTAAAGATTTTGCAACATTAATTGAGGCCAATTGACTAGGCTATGGGTTCAATTTGGTCAGATGAAGATTTTTCAACATTAATTGAGGCCAATTGACTAGGCTATGGGTTCAATTTGGTGAGATTTGATTTTTCAACATCAATTGAGGCCAATTTACTAGGCTATGGGTTCAATTTGGTGAGATTAGGTTCACAGGTCAAAATTGGGGTTTTGACCCAAATCAAAATTGGGCTCAAATCATGGACCAATTGAGCTTTGATTTGGTTTATTTTGGACATATCAAAAGTTAATTTGAGTTTGGGATTGGAATTGGGGTCAATTGAGATCAACTTGGTGGACATTTGAGTTGGACTTGGGGAAATTTGGGTCTTTAAAGGGTAATTTGGGGATTTTGGTTAAAGATGGTCAAATTGGGTCATGGGGTAGTTAAAAGAAATGAAATTGAGAATATTTGGGATTTATTGAAATTTTCTGAGAATTTTTGGAATTTTTGGGATTTTGAGCCCAAGAGGGGTATTTTGGTAATTAGGGGGTGTTTTAGGGGTAAAACGCCAAGATGGGTATTTTGGTAGAGTTGAGGTACTAATCATCACCAATAAGCCCTGGACCAATGGAAACCCTATTTTGGGTCCTCAATGTAGTGATTCTAGCCAGACCATAGCCCTAGGGCTAGTAAGTTTAGGGGACCATCTACATGAGTAACCCAAAAGATCAAGGGATCCAGGCTAGAAATTTGAGTTCAGGGTTGTTAGTGATTATGGGTACATATACGTGTAGTGAGTGCCTTAGCTCCAGACCAACACCCAAGGACAACCTTATGTTTAGGCAATCCTAACGGTGACTCATCTTGAGTTTCCCCCACAGTGACCCCACCTACTAAGTATTTAGAGAAGGTCTAGCAATCCTAAGGGTGACTCATCTAGAGTTTCCCCCACAGTGACCCCACCTACTAAGTATTTAGAGGTTGAGACCAACATGTGGAACTTCAGGTTGAGTAAAGAAGAGGGTAGAATTTCTAATGGTGAGGGTTACATGTCTAATTTTCTAGGAATAGTCAATAGGAAAAATCCTATGCCTACACCCTAGGCTACTAAAGAGGAAAAACTAAACCTCAACAAAAATTGAGGTCAACAGGGAGGCAACACATAGTTACCAGTGTGTATTTATTTTAAATGTTTTGTTGTTGTGTTTGATTTAGAAAAATGTGGTAGTGATTTTTAAAAATATAATGATATATTTAGGATTCTAAACCTTAAATTGATGAATTAGACATGTTAGAATGCATATTTGGACGTTAAGCAGTTGTGCTAAAATAAGCACTGGCGCTTAAGCACGACAGTTTAAAGAACATGTAGAATTAATATTCTAGAAGGATTAAATGTTGTTTAGTGGATTTAAACGTGGGTTGGTGGTTTGTGAATGTGAGTAGTGGGTCTAGGCTTCATCCAAGGCCTATAAGTAGCATGGGAATAAAGAAAATTTTTACCCCACTTCAAATTTTCATTCTAAAGTCTAAGAGAAGAGGAAAAGAACAAGAGAACTTGGAAAAATGTCTTCTTGGAAGATTGAAATGAAGAAAAAAGAAGAATCCATTAAGAAGAGGTTTGTGAGTCAAAGTGCGCAAGAGTTATGTAATGGATTCATAGATGTTAGTATAGACAGAATAACAGAAACGATTGCAAAGATTGAGGCTAACATAACTTCAATTGAAGCAAAAGTGAATGAGACTAACACACATTTGGAGCATATCAGATGGCAACTAAAAATTCAATTCGGTGATGTATTTAAAAATTAAGTAGATTGAAGAAGACTCAATGAGAGTTCTTCACCGCCGTCCATTCTATCCGAATGNCGGGATTTCAATTCCGATGACCGACAGCTTCTTACGGGCAAACCCCACACCAAAAATAGTGCCGACAGATTTTTATAAATATAATGATATAGTTAGGATTCTAAACCTTAAATTGATGAATTAGACATGTTAGAATGCATATTTGGACGTTAAGCAGTTGTGCTAAAATAAGCACTGGCGCTTAAGCACGACAGTTTAAAGAACATGTAGAATTAATATTCTAGAAGGATTAAATGTGGTTTAGTGGATTTAAACGTGGTTTGGTGGTTTGTGAATGTGAGTAGTTGGTCCAGGCTTCATCCAAGGCCTATAAGTAGCATGGAAATAAAGCGAATTTTTACCCCACATCAAATTTTCATTCTAAAGTCTAAGAGAACAGGAAAAGAGCGAGAGAACTTAGAAAAATGTCTTCTTGGGAGATTGAAATGAAGAAAAAAGAAGAATCCATGAAGAAGAGGTTTGTGAGTCAAAGTGCGCAAGAGTTATGTAATGGATTCATAGTTGTTAGTATAGACAGAATAGCGGAGACGATTGCAAAGATTGAGGCTAACATAACTTCAATTGAAGCAAAAGTGAATGAGACTAAGACACATTTGGAGCTTATCAGATGGCAACTAAAAATGCAATTCAGCGATGTATTTAAACATTAAGTAGATTTAAGAAGACTCAATGAGAGTTCTTCACCGCCGTCCGTTCTATCCAAATACCTCAGGAGAAACAAGTGAAAGGTTGGGATATGTTCCACCGGAAGGAGAATGGAATTAATTTGATGTTAGTGTTCGTTTGTTTTGTTTTTTTATGTTAAGTTTGTTTTGTATTTGAATTGATGTGCTTAAGAGTTATCTCATCTAAGAATCTTTGGATTGAACAAAATATGTGTTTGTTTGTGAAAGTGTTTGTATTTCTTAAGAAAANAAGGTTGGGATATGTTCCACCGGAAGGAGAATGGAATTAATTTGATGTTAGTGTTCGTTTGTTTTGTTTTTTGATGTTAAGTTTGTTTTTTATTTGAATTGATGTGTTTAGGAGTTATCTCATCTAAGAATCTTTGGATTGAAGAAAATATGTGTTTGTTTGTGAAAGTGTTTGTATTTGTTAAGAAAGTTGTTTTGTATTTGTCTTGAAAAATCAATGAAAGTGTTTGTTTGTGTGAAAAATTATGTGTTATTTAATGTTGAATTGAAATTGTGAAAAATTTGTGAGTTTTGAGAAAGAGGAGAAGAAAAGGGGAAGAAAAATAGTTATTAAGATTTATAAAACTATTTAGGGGTGGATGACTTAGGTAAGATGTGCTTTTAACTTAAAAAATCAAAAATATCCAAAATTGTGCACTGGCGCCTAAGTGCCAAAACTTCATGCTTATGCACATGTTACCCGAGAGGTAGGCGCCTAAGCGCTGAACCAGTCGCGCTTAATCGCCGGTTCACTAGAACTGGTTCACAAACGGTTAAAGGTGAAAAATTGAGCTGAAAATCACCATTTTTCCCTCTGATGTCGTCTTCCTCCTTTTGAGTTCGTGATTTTGGATCTAGGACATCTCCAACATTGAAGATTTCTTGGTGGAATTGAGCCAAATTTGTTCAATTTCATCTTCTCAAGGTGAGAACTTCACTTCTAAGTGGAATTTTTTTATTTTCACTGTATATTTGGAGTACATTGTAGAATTATCCGAAAATCACTATTCATGGTGAAAATTTAAGAAAAATCTATAAAAAAATACATGGAAATGATAGTTTAAGCTATTTGAAGTTAAGTTTAGTGATTTTGAATTGAGTTTAGGATTTATTGAGAATTTTATGTGATTTTTAGAAAATGACACCAAAATTGAAGAGGAGCAAGGGGAAGTCTACTTTCGATTCAGGTAAATTTGTTAGTTCAAAAGCTAAGGATCGATATGCAGAAGTGATGCAGTCGAGAAAGTTGATTCGTGAGTGGTGTTTTAAAAATCTGGGCGAAGCTATGGAAGATTTGATAGTTCACCGACAGTGGAAACATTTCTGTTGTTTTTCTGTTATAGTAGTTTGAGAGTTTTACACTAATCTCCATGAGGTAGAGGAAGATTAGGTTATGGTGAGAGGGAAATATATAGCTTTTTTCCCCAAAGGTAATCAATTTGTTTTACCAACTGCCCTGAATTTGTTTTGTTTTTATTCAAATTATAATCATACTCAGGGAGAGTTAGATGACATTATTTCTTCATTTACTATGGGAAGAGAATTTTGGAAAATAATGAATGATAGAAGAGTGAATTTTCCTGCATCAAAGCTTGATTCCACGGCAAAAACGTGGAACTATTTTATTTCAGCTCGTCTACTCCCGAAATCATCTGAGTGAAGTTACAAGAGGGAGAGCAATTATGAACTACTATATTTAGCAGTGAAAGTTGATTAATATTGGATCCTTAATCTATCAGGCTATCATTAGGTCTGTCAGAACTGCCACTATTGTAGGTTTGGGATTTGCATCCTTAATCTTTTTTTTATGTGTACAGGCTGGTGTAAGACTTGATAGTTGGGAGGAGATTCTGTAGCCACTAAAGCCTATAACGAGTGTCAATGTGAAATCTTATTTAGAGCATTCTATATTTGGATGGAAAGGAGGATTTTCTAGAGGTTCATGTGCTTCTACATCTTGTGCTTCTACTTCACGAGCATCTAAATCACAAAGCCAGTCGACTAGTTCTTATTCACAATCAAAATTAATGCAGAGGATGTTAGATAACATCAACTACACTGTGGATAAGGCATTGAATTTAGAAAACTATGTAGGACATATTAATACATATATGAAGAAACATAGTGATTATGAAGAAAAAATATTGCACATCTTTGGAATGTTTTATCAGGGGTGACCAAAGTGTGGTATTTCCTTCATATCCACATTACTCTCACTATGAGCCTATGAATTTTTGGGATGATGATGAGGAGGAGGAGGAGGAGGAAGTGATTGATTGAATATTTTATTTTTAAATTGTATGAACTTTATGTGTTGTGGTTGTTTGGTCACCTACTCTGCTATATGTTGTAGTTGTTTGGTCTGCTACTATTTTTTATGTTATTGTGAGTAGTTATGTTTTGTTTTTGTAGTAGTAATTGTGTGAACATTGTTGTTTAGTTTTATTGTATTTGTTTGTGAAGAAATTATTCCAGAGATATTAGGAAGGTTTAAAATAATACTAACTTTCACGTAAGAATTTCGTGTTTAAACTTTCAATAAACTACCATGTATTTTCTTTGTGTTGTAGTTATGAATTTATGTTAGTTTGGGTTTATTTACTTTTATGTTATCCTCCACTGACTAGAAGTCTGTTGAATCTCATAAATGTCAAAATTAAGTTAAAATTTGATCAATTTATTTTTACTCCTATTTTTAATTTATGTACTCGTATATTTAGGATATGAAAATTCATGTAAGCATGTTATTTTAAGTTTCCATTCCCACCTATTTATATACTATGCTAAAATGTTTTTTCTTATTAAAAATTTAAGTTTGATGGGGATGAAAAATAATTTCCAAAACTTTAATTTTATTTGTTCTCAAATATGATACAAATAAATTTGATTTTGATCTAAAAAAATGANTTGTTTTGTATTTGTCTTGAAAAATCAATGAAAGTGTTTGTTTGTGTGAAAAATTATGTGTTATTTAATGTTGAATTGAAATTGTGAAAAATTTGTGAGTTTTGAGAAAAAGGAGAAGAAAAGGGGAAGAAAAATAGTTATTAAGATTTATAAAACTATTTAGGGGTGGATGACTTGCGTAAGATGTGCTTTTAACTTAAAAAATAAAAAATATCCAAAATTGTACACTGTCGCCTAAGTGTCAAAACCTCGTGCTTATGCACATGTTACCCGAGAGGTAGGCGCCTAAGCGTTGAACCAATTGCGCTTAATCGCCGGTTCACTAAAATTGGTTCACGAACGGTTAAAGGTGAAAAATTGAGCTGAAAATCACCATTTTTCCCCCTGATGTCATCTTCTTCCTTTTGAGTTCGTGATTTTGGATCTAGGACATCTCCAACGTTGAAGATTTCTAGGTGGAATTGAGCCAAATTTGTTTGATTTCATCTTCTCAAGGTGAGAGCTTCACTTCTAAGTGGAAATTTTTAATTTTCACTGTGTATTTGGAGTACATTGTAGAATTATCCGAAAATCACTATTCATGGTGAATATTTAAGAAAAATCTATAAAAAATACATGGAAGTGATAGTTTAAGCTATTTGAAGTTAAGTTTAGTGATTTTGACTTGAGTTTAGGATTTATTGAGAATTTTATGTGATTTTTAGAAAATGATACCAAAATTAAAGAGGAGCAAGGGGAAGTCTACTTTTGATTCAGGTAAATTTGTTAGTTCAAAAGCTAAGGATCAATATGCAGAAGTGATGCAGTCGAGAAAGTTGATTCCTGAGTGGTGTTTTAAAAATCTGGGCGAAGCTATGGAAGATTTGATAGTTCACCGATAGTGGAAACATTTCTGTTGTTTTTCTGTTATAGCGAGCATTTCTATAGTTTGAGAGTTCAACACTAATCTCCATGAGGTAGAGGAAGATTAGATTATGGTGAGGGGGAAATATATAGCTTTTTCCCCAGAGGTAATTAATTCATTTTACCAGCTGCCCTGAATTTGTTTTGTTTTTATTGAAATTATAATCATACTGAGGGAGAGTTAGATGATATTATTTCTTCATTTACTATAATAAGAGAATTGTGGAAAATAACGAATGAAATAAGAGTGAATTTTCCTGCATCAAAGTTTGATTCCACGGCAAAAATGTGGAAATATTTTATTTCAGCTCGTCTACTCCCTAAATCATCTGAGTGAACTTACAAGAGGGAGAGCAATTCTGAACTACTGTATTTAGCGGTGAAAGTTGATTAATATTGGATCCTTAATCTATCAGGCTGTCATTAGTTCTGTCAGAGCTCCCACTATTGTAGGTTTGGGATTTGCATCCTTAATCTTTTTCTTATGTGTACAGGCTGGTGTGAGATTTGATAGTTGTGAGGAGATTCTGTAGCCACTAAAGCCTATTACGAGTGTCAATGTGAAATCTTATTGAGAGCATTCTATATTTGATGGAAAGGAGGATTTTCTAGAGGTTCAGGTGCTTCTACATCTCGTGCTTCTACTTCACGCGCATCTACATCACAAAGCTAGTCGACTAGTTATGATTCACATTCAAAATTAATGAAGAGGATTTTAGATAACATCAACTACACTGTGGATAAGGCATTGAATTTAGAGAACTATGTAGGACATATTGATACCTATATGAAGAAACATAGTGATTATGAAGAAAAAATATTGCACATCTTTGGAATGTTTTATCAGGGGTGACCAAAGTGTGGTATTTCCTTCATATCCACATTACTCTCACTATGAGCCTATGAATTTTTGGGATGATGATGATGATGAGGAGGAGGAGGAAGTGATTGATTTGAATATTTTATTTTTAAATTGTATGAACTTTATGTGTTGTAGTTGTTTGGACAGCTACTCTGCTATATGTTGTAGTTGTTTGGTCTGCTGCTATTTTTTATGTTATTGTGAGTAGTTATGTTTTGTTTTTGTAGTAATAATTGTGTGAACATTGTTGTTTAGTTGTATTGTGTTGGTTTGTGAAGAAATTATTCCAGAGATATTAGGAAGGTTTAAAATAATACTAACTTTCACTTAAGAATTCTGTGTTTAAATTTTCAATAAACTACCATGTATTTTCTTTGTGTTGTAGTTATGAATTTATGTTAGTTTGGGTTTATTCACTTTTATGTTATCCTCCACTGACTAGAAGTCGGTTGAATCTCATATATGTCAAAATTAAGTTAAAATTTGATCAATTTATTTTTACTCCTATTTTTAATTTATGTACTTGTATATTTAGGATATGAAAATTCATGTAAGCATGTTATTTTAAATTTCTATTCCCGCATATTTATATATTATGCTAAAATGTTTTATCTTATTAAAAATTTAAGTTTAATGGGGATGAAAAATAATTTCCAAAACTTTAATTTTATTTGTTCTCAAATCTCATACAAATAAATTTGATTTTGATCTGAAAAAAATGATTATGTATATGAAGTTATATTAGGGAAGTAAAATTTTGAATATAGAAATGAGTAAGAAAATTTAGTTGAAACATATAGTGATGAAGAAAAAATTAAAGTTAAAAATTTTTAGTGCAGAAATGATAAATATTGTGTAATTATCTTTAGTAGGAGAAGTTTTATTTTTGAAAAATGTCAAAGGAATAGACTTTTATTTTCAATACATAACTTTCTTTTATTAAAAATAATTTTCAAAACTTTTATTATATTTTTAAGTAAAGGATATATATCAAATCTTTGCTTTAGGAAATGAAGAGTGGAATTCAAAACCATTAAAGGCCTATCTAGATATTGTAATCCTCACTTAAAAGAAACTTAAGGATTAAAAAGATCCTGAATGAAAAAAAAGGAAAGAAAAAGAAAAAAAAAGAAAAGAAAAGTAGGGTTAAAAAGGGAGAAGCTTGAGGATTAGTGTCTAACCAAAAATTGGTTCCACATCTGATCTTTTTAAAGTATAAGACTTAGGAAACTCTTAAGCTTAAGGATATATATAGTAAGTATAATTAGTCTTAATAAAAATGCTAATTGGGGGAGATAGAATGAATGCCTAAACCTTATATTTGGTAAATCCATAAGAATCTCTGAAATAGATAGAAACTCATATTTTCAGACTTCGTCACATTAAAAATTTCTAAACTCTAAGTTGGTTTCATTTACTAAAGTTTTTTTCTAAATTTGAATAATATATTTCTAGAACAAAAATTTAGAATATCCTAAAGAAACTCATTTGCATAATCTGCTTATTTTTGTTTTGAAAAATTGGAGTGTCACTTGAGGACAAGTAACGTTTTAAGTTTGGGGGACTTTGACACACCTAAAATATATAACATTTATGTACACATATTTATATCTATTTTTTAGATATTGCACTTTAATGGAAAGTATTTGTGTGTTTTTCTTTCAGATACAATTAAATGGAAGAAAAATGGTGAAAGGAGTGAAAAATGATAAAATTTGGAGCAAAAATGATGTAGGTGTGAATATGATATGTTGTTCCTAAGCACCAAGAACTGAGGCTTAAGTGCCAAGAGACAGAGAAGGTTCTAAGCATCGAAGACCTCGCGCTTAGGCGCCTTAGGTACTTATGAGGAAAATTCAATGAATTTATATGAATTTTTAAAGGGTGTTTGAAGCAACTCTTGGTGAAAAAGTGAATTACAGTTAATGGGCATGAAAATACATTGAAATGGTTCTTGAAATGAGGCAACTCTTGGAAGATTTTTTGAATGGGGACACATTTTTAAGAGACCATTTGGAAAATTATAAAAAAATAAGACTTGAATTGAATTACCCTGTCCCCTTTGGCGTCCCTCTCACCATAGAAGAATTAGGATCTTCTTATAGAGAAGAAAGGGGGAGTTGTAAGACAAAGGAAGAGTTTCAAAGGAACTTCAAGAGTTTAGTGGAGAGGATATTGAGATAATTTTTTATCTTTGTAACTACATTTAGTTTTAATTTATACTTTTTGTGTTTTCACATGATTTCTACTTTTAAACTTAAGTGTTCTTATGTTTTCTCCATGAATTCTGAGTAGTTTTCTTTATCTTTTTCTTTAAATGATCAGTAATTAAGTGTTGGAAGGAAGTTGTGTGAAGTATTGATCCATATTGCTGGAATAAGTTGTGATGATTTAATCCTTATACTTTATTTACTTCTTGATTTGGCCAATTGATATGCTAAAATTTTTTGTGAGAACATTTAAGATCTATGATGGTATTGTCTCAGTCAATTAATGATAGAATCACATGAGATTATATGGATGAGAAAGTAATTCATATGGTTGAGTGCAAATAAATGAGGAAATAAACTTTGAAGGGTGTAGAGTTAGAGGACTTTAGAGTGACAGACTAAAAGCCCCAATTCAGTCTATTATTTTAGGTTTTGATACTTGATGTTTTCCTCCAGGTGGGGGGAGAAGAGGGAACTCTAGAGTGAGAGCTAGTATCTTACCTACCTAGCCCGTCTCCAGGACTATTCAAACTTTAAATTAGCCAATATTCTTTATAGCATTATTAGTAAGGGTAAATAATAATATTGCTCCTATTTGGCACAACACAATTTAAATAATTTCACATCAAAATTCCTATACTTGTTACTGATTCATGTCAAGGAAAAGATATTATATTTGTATTGCTTTCATATTACAAGATCTATTTAAATTTAGTTGGTTGTTTACTTTATTTTCAATTATTAAAATTACCAAAAAGAAGTTGTTTACTTTATTTTTAATAATAAAAAATTACTAAAAAGAATCAAACTTTCATTCCTACCATAATATCTATAGTTTGAGTAAGATGTTTTTTAAAAGTAGAATTTGTTGTCTAATTTCTTCTTAAGAGTTTGTAGTTCTCCCTAGTTCAATACTTTGGGGCTTAATCATAAATTCTTGTATTACTTGATAATGATATGTATACTTGTGTAGTATCCTAATATTTAAATATAACAATTGTACTTTTACTTGCATCGAAACTAAGTTTTTGGCACCGTTGTAAGGAAGAAGTATAATATTAAGAGAATTGAAAATCTAATCAAACATACATCGTAATACTATCATACAAGAAAGTGGGATCAGTAAGTTTCAATTGGGTCATCCAATGATGGAGGCTATTAGAAAGGTTTTCTAGGACCTTAAGCTGGCTGGGAGTTAAAAGGTGGGTCTATTCGATGGCCAACATGTTATGATTTAGTTGGCTATGGAAGAAGATTATGCCAAACTTTTTGCTAAGAAATAATTTCAAATTGATGGCATAAACATGAAGCTTCTCATAAAAGGTCAAAGTTTCTAACTTTTTCAAAAATACAATTTTTCCTAGTAAAGATAGTTACACAATACTTAGCTTTTTCCACACTAAAAAGTTTTAACCTTAAGCTTTTCTTCATTACTATAAATTTTAACTAAATTCTCTTACTCATTTCTAAAATAAAAATTTTACTTCCCTAATATAACTTTACATTCATAATCATTTTTCAAATCAAAATCAAATTTATTTGAAATACATTTGAGAACAAATAAACGTTTAAGTTTCTTTAAAATTTTTCATCTCCCCAAACTTAAACTTTTAATAGAAATAAAAATATTTTAGCATCATATATAAATAAGCAAGAATGAAACTAACTATAACATGCTTGCAGGAATTTTTATATCCTAAATATGCAGGTACAAAAATGAAAAACATGAGTAAAAATTTAATTGATCAAATTTTAATTTTCTTAACATATAGATATTCGTCAGACTTCTATGTAGTGGAGTATAACATAAAAGCAAAAAACACACTAACAAACATACATGACTACAACATAACAAAAAGTAACTGATAGTAAATTGAAAATTTTAAACATGTAGATTTAAGTAGCAACTTAGCTAAACTCTAAACCTTTCTAAGATTCCAGAATTAAGTTCAACAAACACTAACTAAATACAACAACACAATTAAAACAATTACTAACACTAAAACATACTAACTGAACATAAATAAATCACAGTATCTGTATGAAATAAAATACAACATAACAAAAACTTACAGGCTTTACAATCAGAACTAAAAACATAACAAAAAATACAGAATACTAGTACCAACAAAAGTTCATAACAATATAAAAACTAAAAACATAAAATAGAACTAAAGATGCAAACTAATCATCACCCTTGTCTTCATCACTATCGTCACTACGCCAAACAGCTGTAGGCTCATATGGTGGATATATGGGATACTGAGGAAATATTACATCCTAATTACCACTATTGAGATGCTTCATAGTTATGTAGTTTTCCTCCTCATAATCACTTCATCTCTTCATATACCCATCCATATGCTCTGCAAAATGCTCTAAATTTGATACATTTTCATTGGTATAAATAACATTATTCAATATTCTTTCCATGAGATGTGACTGAAAATCAGATCCCCAAGTCTGACCCCTTGATGTAGAAGCATGTGAAGGAGAAGCTAGTGAAGTAGATGCATCATAACTACTGGAGAATCCACCCTTCCAACCAAAAGTAGAATGATGTGAATAAGTCTTCACATTCACACTGGTAATGGGCTTCAATGGTTGTAAGATCTCCCCCCAGCTATCATGTCTAACACTAACCTGCTCGCATAAAGAAAAGATCAATGATGTGAATCCCAAACCTGCAGTAGTTGCAGTGGTAGCAGAACTGATAATAACTCCATAAATCAATCATCCAATATTAATAGGCTTGGACTGTTGAATACAATAGTTAAAGGTTGCTCTATCTCGAGTCACTTCACTTAAATGATTTGTGGATAGCAGACGAGCAAAAATAAAGTAATGTCATGCCTTTGCAGTGGCATCCAACTTTGAAGTATAAAAGTTTACTCTTCTTTCATTCTTAATCCTTTATAATGCTCTCGCAGTAGTCAAAGATGAAATAATATCGTCTGGCTCCTCCTCAGTATGACTATAGTTTGAATAAAAACACAAAGTACTCGGGATAAATGATAAAACTGATTAATTACCTCAGGATAAAATGGTAATGTCTTCCCCCTCACTATGACTCCTTTTTCATCAGTCTTAAAAGAGATTAGCATAGAACTCTCGTACCACAAAAATCAGAGCAACAACAGAAAAATAACAGAACCGCTCCCACTAGCGGCTAACAATCAACTCTTCTACAGCTCCTCCCGGACTTTTGAAACATCGCTCAAAAATTAATTTCCTCAAATGCAGTGCATCATTGGATGGATCCTAAGCTCTTGAACTAGCAATTTACTTGAATTGAATGGAGCTTTCCCCTTGCTTCTCTTCATTCTTGGTGTCATTTTCTAAAAAATGTATAAAATTTAAAATAAATTCCAGAATCAGCTCCAATTCACTAAACTCAACTCCTAAAAGCTTAAACTAATAAATTCATGCATTTTCCATCAATTTTTCTCAAATTTTTACCATGAATAGTGATTTTCGTGTAGCTCATGAATGTGCTCAAAATATATGGTAAAAATAAAAAAATTTTGCATAGAAGTGAAGCTCTTACCTTAAGAAGATCAAATCTAACAAATTTGTCTTGAAACCACTAAGAAATCTTCACTTAAGATGATGCCCTAGCTCTCCAAATAGTGAAAACCAAAGATAGGAGATGAAATTGGGGGGAAAATGGAAATTTTTGGCCCAAAAATTCACTTAAAATAGTTCGGGAACTAATTTTTGTGAATTGGCGCTTAAGCATGAATGGTTTGGCGCTTAGGTGCCCATCATTCTGTTTAGTCAGCGCTTAAGTGTGGGTTTGGCACTTAGGCGCTAGTGCACAAATTTTGATTTTTTTGATTTAAGTGAAATGCATGTCTAGCCTAAGTCAACCAACCCTATATGGTCACTGTAATAACTATTTCCTCCCCTCTTATCTTTTCTCTTACTCAAGATTCACCAATCTTAACTAATTTGATTCAACACTAAATAACACAAAATTTCACACAAACAAAACATTTATATTAATTCATGAACAATTACAAACTCTTTCAAATACATAGATTCTCAATCCAAATAGTCTTGGATGAGAAAATTCCTAAACATAATACTAGATCTTAATAATATAAAAAACACATTAAAACACATAACATAAACAAACACTACACACATAAACATTAAATCACGAACTTAATTCCACTTTCTAGTTGATGGAACAAATTCCGGTCGATACTCCTTCAACATTTGGAACATATATCTGAAAGAACGGACGATGATTAATAACTTTAGTTGAATCTTCTTCAATTCACTTGTTCTTTAGATACATTGCCTTATCTGCTTCTTTTATAAAATTGGTAAGGCTTAACTGCATCTTAAGTTGCCATCCAATATGATCCAGATGTGCTTTAATTTCCATCACTCTCGCTACAATTAAATTCATGTTAGACTAAATTTTAGTGATTTTCTCTACTAATCCTTTGATACTAACTGCTAGGAAACTGTTATACATCTCTTGCGCACTCTAACTAATAAAATTCTTTCTCATTACTTCCTCCTTCTTTAAATCTCTCTTGAGAGAAATAATTTTTCAAAAACTCTCTCTTTTTACTTAAAATTCAGGGTTAAATGGAGCTATAGTGAAAATCCTTACATAACCCTTCTATCTATCGGTTCAAAACTCTTCCTATAACCCCTAAGCACGTCCTAGAACTGCTCTCACACATCCAAGTTAACCAATTTGCGGTTAAATCTTCTAGAAAGCAAATTTTCACATGTTTTTTAACTGTCGTGCTTAAGCACCGGATTTTAGCACTTAAGCGCCAGTGCTCAATTTAGCACAGGTCAACTTAATGTCCAAACATTCATTCTAACATGTCTAAGTCATCTTTTAAGGTCTTATAATAATTACTAACTCAATATATATCAAAATACTATCAAAAATTTTCTAAATTGTACTTTCAGCCTGTGACCATTCACTTTGAATATTTTATCATTTTTAGGATAAATGAAATCCACAGCTCCAGAGGATAAACTTTCATTACAACAAATGGTTCCATCCACCTGGACTTATGTTTGCCTGGAAATAATCTCAACCTTACATTATAAAGCAAAACTTGTTGCCCTGGCTAAAAACTTTTACTAAGAATTCTCTGATCATGCCTCATTTTCATCTTTTCTTTGTAAATATTAGCAATTTCATAAGATTCATTCATTATCTCTTCAAGCTCATTCAATTGCAATAACCTCTTCTCACCAGCATCTTTCAAATTGTAATTAAATTCCTCAATCGCCCAATATGTTTTATGCTCAAGTTCAACTGGTAAGTAACAAACTTCCTCAAATATTAGCCTGTATGGGTCCTTTAGGAGTTTTGTATGCAGTCCTATAAGCCCACAAAGCATAGTCAAGTTTAGCTAAATAATCCATTTTAGTTGGATTTATAGATTTTTTGAATATTCTTTTAATTTCACGATTGGATAATTCAGCCAAACCATTTATCTGAGGATGATAAGCAGTAGCAATTCTATGGTTTACCTGATATTTCTTTAATAATTTCTCCATTATTGCATTTTTAAAATGATTTCCCACGTCAGTTATGATTACTCTCAGCATCCCAAATCTAAAAAATATATTTGTTGTTAAAAACTTTGCAACACTTTGAGCATCATATTGAGGTAAAGCAACAACTTCTATCCATTTGGATACATAATCTATTGCTAAAAATATATATAAATTTCTGAAAGATGGTATAAATGGTCCCATGAAATCTAATCCCCAAGCATCAAAAATCTCAACTTCTAACAAATAATTGAGGGTCATCTCACTCCTACTAGAAATATTGCATACTCGTTGACATCAATCACAAGTTTTGATATAAGCATTAACATCTATAAAAATTGTAGGCCAATAAAATGCAGATTGCAAAATTTTTTATGCTATTTTATCAACACCAAAATGTTCCCCAAAATTATAATTATGACATTTTTGAATAATTTCATAAGTTTCCTCTAAAGGCACACATCTTTGAATAATAAGATCATATCCTTATTTATATAAAAATGGGTCATCCCAAAAATAAGTCTTAACTTCATATACAAATTTCATCTTCTGTTGGTGTCATTCTTTATGGTATAATATCACTAATAATGAAGTTCACAATGTCGACATACCATGGAACACACCACTCATTAACATTGAACAATTCTTCATCTGGAAAAAAATCATTAATTTCTTTTTTAAAACAGAGTGGTTTTTCTAATTCAAGCCTAAAAAAATGATCAACAATTTGATTCTTAGCTCCTTTCCTATCTACTATTTCAAAGTCAAATCTTGCAAAAGAAGAACCTATCTTATCAATCCAGGTTTTGCATCCTTCTTTTTCATTAAATACTTAATAGCAGAATGATCTGTATGCAATATACATTTAGTTCTGATTAAGTATGATCTAAATTTATCAATAGCATATACTACTGCTAATAACTCTTTATCAGTTGTAGTATAATTAATTTGAGCTTCATTAAGAGTTCTACTACCATAGTAAATAAATTTTAAAATTTTATCATGCTTTCATCCTAAAATAGCTCCAATAGTATAATCACTACCATCGCTCATTAATTCAAAAGGTTTTCCCCAATTTGGTGAAACAATAATTGGTGCAGTGACTAATTTTTCTTTTAATAATTAAAAAGCTTTTAGGCACTCTTTATCAAAATTAAAAATAACATCTTTTTCAAGTAAATGGCATAGAGGCTTAGCAAATTTTTAAAAGTCTTTAATATATCGCCTGTAGAGTCCAGTATGTCCTAAAAAACTGCTGATATCCTTCACACTTGTTGGGTGAGGTAAATTGGCGATCACTTGAATTTTTTCAGTGTCTACTTCCATACCATTTTTTTTAAATTTGATGTCCCAAAACTATTCCTCCTACTACCATAAATTGGCACTTTTCCCAATCAAGGACTAAATTTGTTTCTTCACAGGGCTTAAGAATTTTTTATAGATGTTCTAAACATGATTCAAATGAAATTCCAAACACTAAAAAATCATCCATAAAGACTTCAATCCCTCTTTCAATTAAATCACAAAAAATAATCATCATGCTTCTTTGAAATGTAGCAAGTACATTACATAATCCAAAGGGCATTCTTCTAAAAACAAATGTATTATAAGGACTCGTAAATGTTGTTTCCTCCTGATCCTTGGAAGCTATTTGTATTTGGTGATAACCAACATATCCATCCATAAAACAAAAGTATTTATGCCCAGCTAGTTTATCCAGCATTTGATCTAAAAAGGGTAGTGGAAAACGATCTTTCCTAGTGGCGAGGTTTAATTTTCTATAATCAATGCATATTCGTCATCCTATGACTTATCTTGTTGGTATTAACTTATTATGTTCATTCAAAGTCACAGTCACTCCTCCATTCTTAGGAATGCAGTGAATTGGACTAACCCATGCACTATCTGAAGTAGGGTAGATAATTTCAGCATCTAACCACTTTAGAATTTCTTTCTTAACAACTTCTATCATAATAGGATTCAACATCCTTTAAGGATCAGCCTTGGGTTTGCAGTTCTCTTCTATATGAATTTTATGCATACAAATTGAAGGACTGATTCATTTTATATCAGCAATTGTCCATCCAAAGGCTTTATTATAACTCTTTAAATTTTTCATCAAACTCTCTTCTTCTTCTATAAACAATTTTAAGGAAACTATAATAGGTAATCTAGGGGAATCACCTAAAATAGCATACTTCAAATGTTCAGGAAGTAACTTCAACTCCAGCTCTGGAGGTTTTTCAATTAATGGATGACACGGAGATTTGTATATGCAAATATTTATGAAGTTGACACCACTTAACGATGCCAAAAACTTGATGCAGGCAGATTTATAATAAATATGCAATATAATCCTAACAAAATTCTTTTTATAAACATAATTTATCCTTTAAAACTTTTTTTAAACTGTCAAATCTCTCCTAAATATCAATGCAAGTATACGTATCTTTCAAGTAATAAATGGCTCTAATAGAGTCCTAGATATCGATTCCAAAGGGAAGTTGAAAAATCCTAAAGTAAATTATGGAAATTATTTTATAATAAAAACAAAAAATAAAAGTAAAATGCAAAATTTGAAAATTGAGTACTCAGGTGAATGCTAATTATAATGCAGATGTAAGATTACAGAAATTAAACTAAACTAAATACTAAACTTTCAAAAGAAAAATTGCGAAAATTAAACAAGGTTTTTGTTGTGACGAAAAGTTCAAATTTAAGAAAACATCCTTCCCCTATGCAATGAGCATATGGCTTGAGAAGAAATTTAAATCATTTGAAAATAAAAAAAAAACTATTTTGTGCCAAATAGGAGCAATTCAATTATTTACCCTCTTCCAACTACTATAAAGAACACTGACTAATCCAGAGTTTGGTCCCCAATTTCGTGGTTAGGCTGGGAGGATATCGACTGCCACTCAAGAGCTCTCCCCTAAGGGCTAACAATCTCGCTTTAGTTTCCAATCAACTAAACTAAATTGAGGGTTTTAATCTGTCACCTTAAAATCTCCAACTCTGCATCAAATAAAAGTATATTTCTTTATTTATTTGTACCCAATCCCATGGATGACATACTCTTCTATGAAATGAAATATGATTATCCCTATGTTATAGAAATCATATCTCATTTAAGAACATATGTCTCTCAACAAGTTTTAACATTTCAATTGGCCAAATCGAAAAGTAAATGAAGATCGTAGTTCAAATCATCACAAATTATCATCATTTAAAACTGTAGAAAAAAATCTATTCTTCACAAAACCATATCTTCAAAGTAGGGAGAAGGATAAAGAAGACTACTCAAAATTCATGAGAATTATACGATAAAACACAAATTTCATTTATAAAAATAAATTTACAAAATTAAAAAAATAAAAAAAACAACTTATCTCCCAATCCTTCCTAAGAAAATCCTTAGAAGTTCTCTCCAAGTCTTTCTCTCTTTACAATTGCTCCCAATTCTCTCTTAGAAAATTAATGAAGAAGAAATCTCTCACCTTCCCTCTCCTCTTACAAACCTAGAAGAAAATCTTCTCTTCTCTCTCTCTAACTCTCACTTCATGCACCAAAAACCTCTTCTTTTCGTCCCCCTCTTAGCCTCTTCAAGTCTTCTTCTTTTATTTTAGGCTGCCTCCTTTGAAAAAGAGTTCAAAATTCCCTCCGAAAATTCCTCGAAAAGTTAGCTCTTTTGAATTCAAAAGATGTGTCAATTGATCCAAGAGTCATATCCCTTCATAAAAGAACCTTCCAAAGTGTCTAGATGCATTGAATTACTCCAAGAGGTGTGTAGAAGAAGTGTCTCTTTGAAAATTCGCGCAAAATTCGTCTCAAACTGCCTTCATTTTAAAAAGTCGTCTCTGACGCATCATGCGCCGATCTGGCGCATGATGCGCGAGCTCTCTGGATTTTGACACATCTGGCGCATGATACACCAGAATCCAAAATTGTCTTTTTTTGCACCAAATTTTTTCCTTTTTGCCATTTTTTTCTCTAAATGCTTAAAAAATATATACCTGCAACAAAAACACAAAAATGTCCTTCTTTAAAGTGCAATATCACCAAAAATAAGCATAAAATAGGTACTTAAAATAGTATATTATTCTTGGTGTATCAAAATCCCCCAAACTTAAATGTTACTTGTCCTCAAGTGACACTTTTATTACATAAAAGCATATGATTTAGGATAGAGATTAACTTATAACTTATATACTATAGTTCAATAAATAGAATAACAAAATTTAAGAAAAAGCCTTTAATAACTTATATTCTTGTTCTAAGTCTAGGAATACTTAGTAATCAAATTTAAGATTTATGCATCTTTATTTATTTCAAGAAAAATTGCAATTTTTAATATTAAGGATACTTAGAACATTCATATGAAAAAGAACTTTGAAAACTTTACTAGGAATGCTACTAATACTCCAATATAAGTTTAGAAAATGTAATAAAGCTTCTTCTTAAAATTGATTCAAGTGAAGCCAATTTTTTATTAGGCATCTCCTCAACCTTCTCCTCACTTATTTTTCTTTTCTTTTCTTTTCTTTATTTTTTTTTCTTTTCCTTTAGGATCTTTTCAATCCTTTCTTTTCTTTTCTTTTTCCAAGTGAGGATTACTATATCTAGATAGCCTTTAATATTTTAAACTTCACAATCTTCTTCTTAAAGTCAAAACTCTATACCTTTCTTTACTTTATAAATTCATATTAGTTTATGATTTTTCATAAAGTCTCAATCCTTTCTTCTTACATAAAATTCTAAAATTCTTAACAATTCAAAAATACAATTTCCTTTACTTTAAATAGAAAAACATAGTCTTATCCTATCATAACAAATATCTTCAACTTTAGAATTGATCTTCATTATTAAAAACTCTTTACCAAAATTTACCATAATACTTATAAATAGAAGTATAGTCATTTAATTTTAAATCTTAATATCTCAGGCCATGTTAAATTAATTTTTAAAAATGTAGTTACTTAACGACAAATAAAATTTAGTTTACTACTTTTCAAAATAAATTTTTTATTACCCCAAACTTAAGTTTTAAATGACTTTAAATATAGTTTGAATATAAAATTTAATAGGTGAAAGAACATAATAAATGCATGAAAATATAAACTGACCTGTAGAGGATTTTTTACTATGAAACTGAGCTCTTGTATACTGCATGTATAAGGTGTAATACTACATACGGGCTTTAAAGCATTAAAAAAATATAATATATTCTAGAGAACTTGTTGAGAATTAGAAACATAGATACAAAAACTGAAAAAGTAAACTGACAAACTAAACTGAAAATACTAAAAATGCAAAAAAAGTGAAAGTCTGCAATTACTATTACAAATTTAGTTCACAGCACAACATAAAAATTCTTTTACTAAAACAAGTTTCAAATAAAAGTACATCCCAGCACAAACCCAAACAACAAACAGACATCAAAAACAAACTAAACTAGCTCATAAAACATGAATTTTCATCTCCTTCCTTTTCATCATCTGGTTCTTCTTCTTCTTCTTCTTCTTCTTCTTCTTCTTCTTCTTCTTCATGAATGGGAGTATAGGGAGTGAAACTGGGGCAAGTAGGAAAGTCCACATTAGGACCACCCCTAAGTTGTCTTACCATGGCATTTTTAAAATCAATATCATGTCGAACTCTTCTCTGCTGATATTCATCATTATATGCATTCCTTGCTCCTATCTCTCCCAACTGAGTTTGAATATTTACTATATCCATCTGTTGAATCATCAGTTGATCCACAATACCTTCAAGTGATACAGATCTAGAAGTAGATGCCCCTGTAGCAGATGTATAGGGTCTATCCCTTCTTCCACTTCTAGATTCGATAAATGATTCTACTCTCTGAATCATATGCCTACCAATCGAATTCTGTGATTGTAATCTCTCATTCATTTCTATGGGATTCTACTCTAGGCTGTTCACATAGAGTGAAAATCAAGGCAGGGTATCTGATCACGATATTTTGTATATGTAAGGATTTATGAAGTTGACACCACTACTTGAAGATTTTAATCCCCGACAACAGTGCCAAAAACTTGATCCCTGTTACTTAATGCTTATGCACAGTATAACAATAGTTATGATGGTATTTTTTACTTATATTTCTTTATTTTGCAACAAAACCAAAAACTTGATCCTAAAGAAAAATAAGAATTTAAATTTTTAATTTATCTATATTTATATTGGGATACTACACAAGTATACGTATCGTTATCAAATAATATAGGACTTTTTGATTAAGACCTGTATATCGAACCCATAGGGAAGATTATGCAATATGCACTTTGGAAAGTTTTTTCTACTTTTAAAAAGATAATTACTTAAACTAAAAACGATTTTTGTAGGAATTTAAAATTTATATATTTTTGATATTTTTGATATTTTAACGAAACAGTAACAACTAAAAAGATAACTAAAGTTTTTATAGAAAAAAGTACTAAATATGAAAATATCATTCTTCTTATCATGAATCAGTAATAACTATAGGAATTCTGTTATGGAAGTATGCAAATTGTGTTGTGCCAAATAGGAGTAATAATTTTCTTTACCCTTATTAGAGAAGTTATAAAGAACATTAGCTAATTTAAAGTTTGAATAGTTCTGAAGACCGGCTAGGCAGGGAAAAGAAAAGAAAAATAAAAAGAAAAAGAAAAAGAAAAGAAAAGAAAAAGAAAAGAAATGTAAGAGAGGAGAAGCTTGAGGATTTGTGCCTAATCAAAAATTGGTTCTACATTTGATCTTTTTAAAATATAAGACTTGTGATAAAATCTTAAGCTTATAAATATAATATAATAAGTAAAATTATTTTTAATAAAAATTTTTAAGTTGATAAAAGAACTAAAATCTAAATTTAGACAACTTACAATATTTTTGAATTAGATAGGAACTCATATTTTCATAGTTCTTAACATTAAAAATTTTCAAACATTAAGTTGGTCTCATTTACTAATTATTTTTTTTCTAAATTGGACTATTATATTTCTAAATCTAAATTTTAGTAACTCCTAAAGAAACTCATATACATATCATACATATTTGGTTTTTAAAGATTGAAGTGTCACATGAGGACAAGTAGCATTTTAAGTTTGGGGAATTTTGATACTCCTAAACTATATAGTGTTTTTAGACACATTTTTATACCTATTTTTGAGATATTGCACTTTAATGGAAGGTATTTTATGTTTTTCTTGAAGATACAAGTAAAAATGGAAAAAATGCTTAAAGGATTGAAGAATGATCAAATTTAGAGCAAAAAGGTGAAAAATTGTGCAAAGAGTTTTGGCACCTAAGCGCCAGATCCGGCGCTTAAGCACCGGTTAAATAGAGAAGGTTGCGCCTAAGAACCGAGACCCCGCACTTAAGCACCAGTGGCAGTTACTAGACGAGTAAAATTGATTTTCTCAAATTTCGAAGAGGTTTTTGAGGCACCCATTCGCTTAATAGGTGGTTGTAACCACCATGGACAAAAATTATCATGAAAGGATGTGTCTCTTGGGAAAATACATCGAATTAAGACACATTTTAAAGAGATCCCAAGATAGCAAATACATCGAATCAAGACACATTTTGAAGAGATCCCAAGGTGCGTCTTTTGGGCAAATACATCAAATCAAGACACATTTTGAAGAGATCCCAAGGAACCTCTTAGAAAACTATAAAAGAAAGAAGAGAAGACTTAGAAAAGAGTCCTGAAAATATTGGCAAGTTTTGAAAGCTCTTCTCTAGGGAGTTGGTTCGGAGAGATTTTCAGGAACCACTTTTTATTTACTTTATCCTTTTTGTTATTTTGTTTCAAGTGATTATAAAAGAGAAGAGATTCAAAGGAACTTCAAGAGTTTGGTGGAGAAATTGAGATAAGTTTTTATCTTTTTATTTTAGAATACTTTTGGTTTTAATTGAGACTTGTTGTTTATTTGACAATGATTTCTTCTTTTAAATTAAAGTGTGATTTGTTTTCTCCATTGATTCTGAATAGTTTTCTTTATCTTTTCTCTTAAAATAATAAGTAATTAAGTTTTGGATGGAAGTTGTGGAGAGTATTGATCTTTAATGATGGAAGAAGTTGTGATAATTTAAATCCATGCACTTCATTTACTTCTTAATTTGGCCAATCCAGATGTTAAAATTTGTTGTGAGAACATTTAGGAACCGGGATGGTATTGTCTCAGTCAACAATTGGAAAGAATCACATGAGGTTGTATGAATGAGAATGTAGTTCATATGATTAAGTGCAAATAAATAGAGAAATATTCATTGATGGGTGTAGAGTTAGAGGACTTTAAAGTGATAGGTTAAAGCCCCCAACTTGGTTTATTATTTTAGGTTCCGATACGATAATGTTAGCCNGCACTTCATTTACTTCTTAATTTGGCCAATCCAGATGTTAAAATTTGTTGTGAGAACATT